>JALQPE010000436.1:0-216656 GCA_030407315.1 Asparagopsis taxiformis | reverse complement strand
ACATTGTTAATTCGCACGACTGCCACCGATATTATTGTAAAGTCCTTCAGAATTGATGAAGAACATGATTTTTCGAAATGGAGATGGGGGCCCGGAGAGCTGACTATAAGACCGAAGATGAAAGGCTGCCCATTAGTATACGTGAAGTTACATCCTGAAGCAGGAGATAAAGTGTGAGATGATCTCCAGGTCGAGCGAATTGCTGAAAGTACTTTTTTTGCGGAGTACCAAATCAGGTCCGAAGGAGTGGGGAGAAACGGACTGCTGCTGATCAGAGGCCTTACCGTGTTCACACCATGAAGAGGACGTGAAAGCCATGAAAGAATCTGAGTTGGAGGAAATTGATTTCTTTCTGAAATTAGGAGGCGGCTCTAGGGTCCAGATGGTTGGCTTATTGACCAGTGGTAAATCGGACCTGGACAGTACTACCCCCGAAAGCAGTGATGGGTGTACCATCCATCTCCTCAGCACTGAGAGAGTGGTTTTGTCCTTTCACGAAGCGCTCTCTGAATTTCCCCAGATTAGACGTATATATGTTTACCATGTATAGTTGGTACCCCATCAGATTCGAATGACTTGGAGGCTACGTTATGGCGCCAGGCAAGATCGAGCTGTTCGGAGTAGAGATGTCTTCTCCGGCGTATTCACTTGGTGGAACGATTAGTACTGGTGCAGTTTTGCCAGCGCTGTTCTGTTCGATCTTGCTTCTTCGCAAAATGGTCTGAGATGCCATACGTGCTGCACTGCGGTCTACATTCACGGGGAAATACACCGTTTCCGAACGCAACCAGGCGTTGAAGAATAACCATGGTCTAACTTTCGGGTGATCGTAGAATAATGAGGAAGCCCTTTCTGAACGTGCTTTTCAGTTGAACCCTTCCTTGCGAAATCGAACAAAACGCGATCTTCATTCAGATCTGCGGCAGTGCATTTCGTGGATCCGGTCCAACTTCGCTACTGCATACAGAGTTGTCCATTGCGTTCATATATTGGCGGGCCTTGAGCGGATTTGAGGTGTCTCGATGAAAGGGGACAAGAGGAGAACCTTCGATTGTGTCATTTCTTGTAGAAGAGGTCTTCATCTTCAGCACACACACATCATTAAATTCTGGATGTGTTTTCATCTTTCATCAATATGACCAGGATAATGTTCGGAACCTCCTCTTCTATCAGTTTTCGATGCCATGAGTAGGCCCCCTGGTCGCGTTCTCGCGCTGCATGGTACGGAAACGACTTCATCTTCAACATACTTAAAAACTTGATGAACTTCCAAAGCAGGGGAACGATATATTGGATACCATCGCTGTCTGCGAAGGCAATGCTACCTTCCTGCGGAAGTAGGCCTTCGGAGGACATCGAGGTAGGACTACTTCGGAGGGGCTTTCTTGGGGTAATCGCAGACTAGGGCTCGGATCCTGGTGCAGTAGCGAGTGAGTCAAGGATGAGGCAACTCGATCGACTTGAAAGAGTCTCGAGTCATGTCGCCGAAGTTCAAAGGATCAGATACGGTTCTGGACGTCGACCGTCTAGATCGGTTATGGGGATGCGGAACAGTGTTGTAACGAAGGCGCAGACCGGAACGGGGCATCCTTGGTCTTCCCATGAAGTGACAACTGGGAATCTGAAGGTGTTCTAGGATGGAAATGGATTCAGAGACAGTAGATTATTTCTATTAGAACGAAATCGTTTGGTCAACCATAAGTTGAGGGCAGTCTGGTACTGAGTAGTCACTCACATAATACCGTTACAGGAGTTTTTCATATTACGTAATACGGTTCCGTAATACCTGAAGCGAGCATTAAAATTTTATGTCGAATAGAGTACCATTAATGGTACTCTATTCGACATTCGCTGAACGGTGAGAAAGACATGTTGCGAGATGCTGAAATTTCGTAACTTTTTGAGGTGTGAAAATTACTGGAATAATAACTGAACTAGCTTCACCACCTGTTGTAGAGCACACCATTCCCGACGTGAGCGTCACAACTCACATGTAGTGCTATCGACATATACTATTTTTCCTCATGTCAACTCAGGTATTTATAAATACCCATAATATTGGGACAGGGATGTAGAAGGAGGATAGCAGATTAGATTGGGATAGGAGAGAAATTACAGCGCTATGCGGCGTTGGTAGGCGGCTTAGCAGTATGTATTGTACCAACATTGATCACAGGATATTGTTCTTGGCCGGAAAGGCGCTGTTTGGTGCATACCGTGAAAATGAAGATGTAGAGAGTGGTGCAGTGGGTTCGGTGGCAAGCAGAAGACTGCCATGGTGGTCAGAACAGACGATTTGGGAGATGATAAAATTTGGTAATTTCTGGAGCCCAAAATTACCAAATTTTATCATCCACGGAAAGCAGGTGTGGAGGTGTTCTGGTCGTTGGCAGCAGTGCCAAGACACACCCTGAGTACCGTTATATCTAAAGAGAACAAAAAGCTACTGACAGTTCAGCACTGCGCGGAAAGGTAGTTAGGAGGAATAAAATGTTGTGAGGCTCAATGAACGGTTCGTGTAGCTCCATCCGGCACATGTTTGAGGAACATTGACTACCTGGAACAAGTCATGAATGGTTCAGGACTACTTTCGTTGTATTAATACTTGCTGAGACAGAGTCCGTTTCCATTTCTTCTTTTCTTATTGATAATATCCGAGTCATGAAAGGTGTATGTAGTTCGGTAACTTTTCGGATTGCAAAATTACCGAAATTAACATTTTTATTTGAAGTGGCGCTATGACCTTTTAATCGATCCAGGTTGGTTCATGCGCCATAGAACCGCTCGCGCGGTCTGAATTTTTACGCACAGTTTTTGGTGTCCTTCCAGTCGAACAAATTTCTTGTTAATACATCGTCCCTCGCTGGCTAGCAGATTAGTACTCCCTGCTACTTGAAAGGCATACCGCGCACGTGGATACTGTCTACCTATTGCTGTTCAACGCGGTTACCTCAACAGAAACGTTTTGCACCATTTTCGGTGTGTTCTCTACGCGAAACTTTCATCTCTACGCTCCAAAGCACATTACTCTGGTACCGTTTCAATCGTCAGCTATTCGACCCTCCTTGCGATCCCAACCATGAGCCTACGTCCCCGCAGAGGGGAAGCTTCTTCCAGCGCAAGTCAATTAGACATTCCTGCGATGTCACGCCCGTTGCTTCTTCGTGTGTCGAATTACGTTTTCAAGATGATCAAGTTGCCTATTCTGGACATATACGTCCCCGATGAAACATCCCAGAAAGTTGACGACTCTCATGTTGACTTGTTGTTCCGCAAGATGGTTATGAAGGCTTCTAGACCACTGCGATGGGATGTATCACTGTTGTTTCCTTACCTTACCAATCCAGTGGAAGCCGCTATTACATCGTGTACAGACTCCATCGTCGCCGTGCTCTTTTACGTGCCAAAGAAGAAGGGGTGGAACGTTTGGCGTCTGTGGTTGACAATGTCCCAGTACAGAAGCCAAAGAACTGACGGAGAAAAGATGACAATGGAGGACATGCTGTACCTCAGTCAGCATTTGAACGAACTCGTCCACACGGTGTTACCGACCACAGTTCGAGATCGTATCCACGTGATCATTAGCATTTATAATTGCAATGTTAAATATGCCCGACCCGGTGAAGAACTGTCGCTGATATGCCTGCATCTCAGGTTGCGAACTGGTTCTTCCAGCGCCACTTCAGCGGTATTCTGAAGAAGAGAACGGTATCTTCTATAGTGGATGTGGCGATGAACATGAGGCGTTCACCCCGCACATACGCTGCGTACAAGGCTTCCTCAGGAACGAAGGAAAACGAAGTTGGAATCAGTCTTTTAATTCTCAAGGACACTGCTTTTACAAGGGCGGAGGATCGTGCCAGTGAGCTAATGGTCAAGTTCATTCACTACCGCAATGTCCAACTGCTTCCCGCCTTCGGTCGTGTCCCGTCTTTCGACCTTCGGACGTACTTGACCTACATTCAACAGTATTACGAAGTCATTCGTGAGATGGCACGTGCCAGTAACCTGTCGACCGAAGACATCGCTGACCTCGAAGACCTGGAATCAGATGGAACAGATATGATACCAACGTGGAAATCCGTCTACAAACGTTTGTAGACGTATTTCCACGTACGTATGATTCAATACGAGGAAGATCCCGTGACGAGGAAACCCAAAAACCAGGAGGCACGGCTGGAGAGTTTTCGATCCGTTCTTCGAGACCGCTTTGGAATTCAGTCCACTCGCCAGGTTTCATCCGAATCACACGGCCCGGATTAAGAAAAAGACGGCACTGGAGGAAACAAGGGGGTTCAAGACAAGCGCGAAGGTGGCGAACCAGTTACTCAAGCTATTATGCAAGCTTCGCAGTCGACTGGTGCTGCTCAACCAGCGACGAAGTCTACGGGTGCTTCGACACATGAACGTTGTTTTAACCCAGTTCGAAGACATTATCATGGAACCTTTCCCAATCCCCATCTCTTCTGATGACGTCGTTATCAACGAGACCGTTGAGGAACTACCGTCCACTCCCCCATCAAAACAGGTGATACCCGAAACCAGCGCTGGGTTGGATGAGAAGATGTAGATTGCCAATTGGCAATCTACATCTTCTCATCCAACCCAATCCTTAACGATGCACCTCAGACGGATGCACCTGAAAAGGATGCAGATTCTCCACATCCCGAGCAATTGGGCTCCGAGGACGAGAACCGTTCTGAACCACCCGACGCGCATTCCACTCCCTCTTCACGGAATGAAATTGGTGCGGATGGTGCGGACGATGGCACAGAAGCTCAGAAAGCTCCGGATTCTGCGTCGAAGGGAGCAAGTAAGACTGTGTCTAATATCACAGTCAGCCGCATACCACGTGACAGTACTACTCCACGTCCGTTTTCCATGCTCTTTTGGAGATTACTGCGCTTTTCCTGGAAGTGCCGCTGTTCATAAATTCACGGCTTGCAGAATTAATCCGTTCACAATCTATGTGACTATGCGCGAGTGCACCATCTCATCCCAAGGAAGTACCTCGCCACAGGGGAGCGTGATATGGTCTTCGTTTGTTTCCTGGAAATGTTACGATGGTGGAAAGATGGTGACCCACCATCTTGGAAGCCGCCACCGGGAGAAACGGAACAGGAAGCCTGGGAAGGGGATGGATTCAATCTATATTCGAAGGCCAGCTCCAGTACTGATTCCGTGGGAAAACCTGACAAGCCCTCTGAACCCGGTCCTGAAAAGACGGGGGCGAAGAGGAAATATCCTTCTTCCTCGGAAGCTCCACCCGCGAAGCGGCGAGCTATATCATCCCCCAATCTCTCTCATTCCCTTCCCGTCTTACTCGTTCAAAGACTAGATCTGCTGCTATTACTGAGCACATCGCGTCTCTTGATTCCCCATCTACTCCTTCGGTTACTCCTCAGTCTGTCTCTAGAACAAAGAAGACGAAGAAAACAAAGGAAGTCAAGCAAGGTAATGATGAGGGAGGAAGCATGGACGGAAGTGAAGACTCAGGAGAAGAAAAGAAGACGAGGATCAATCACTCCTACGAAGTTGCAATCCAAAGGTTTCAAAGTACATCGGTACGAGGATCAGCAACCTGAGCCCCCACCATTTCTCACCAGCCATACTTCTGTAGTGGAAGCTGCTTCATTGGTCCGTTCCATTTCCAGTTTACTGCATCCGGAACACCGCTCGGGGTTTTCATGTAACGGACGGTGAGGAGGAAGAGTTTCGACAGGATATCGAGTCCGTGGCAGGGATACAAGTTCTTCAAGATTGTTTACTTCGAGCGTGCCAGGCCCGATTGACTCTCTCTGGTTATGTCCTCCTTGACGGCATCCTACAACCATCCGAGCTCAGCTCTACTATCCACAAACTCCTCGACTCGTTTTGTAACATGTTCGTAGATGGGCAGGATGGTGCTTGGGAGCCCATTCTGAATTTGGTTCTTCCGACCAGGATGCGCGTGGTGGCCCGATGAACAAAGGTTCATGACCCCATGCAAGGCTGTAGTGGAAGATCTGGAAAATGATTCTACTTCTACTCTCGCGAGAGACAAGGCGGCCTTGGATGTTTTCTTTGCTATCATAGCAGAAAAGTTGCATCTAGAGGATTCAACTCCGTCTCTGGACGGATTTGAAAAAGGCCCAAAGGTCCAGTTTGGGAAGACAGGGCTCAGGTTGCTTCTAACTGGATTTCGTTGCGAGCGCCAAGTCCCACATCTCGACTTCGTCTACCCTGGTCCTCCCGTTAGAAGACGAAAACCGCTTCAGCGGGACTCCTATTCCATTTCCGGATTATTCATTCATCGCTACTGGTGCAATGGGCTCTCCGCTTCTTGTACGTACAACGGCCGTACGGCCGCGAAGCCATACATTCCTCAACGCTCCCCATCAATCTGCAGCGGCCATATTTCCCTACTCAAGCCAGAATTGGTATGGATCCCACCGTATTCTGTTATAGTATGTCGTGGGGACCCGTGGGGACCTCGAGCACAGCGGCCGGGATGGAAAGATCACGAGCTGATGAAAACTAAGCTTGGGAAGAAATACAAGATGGTTTATCCTCATCATATTAGGTCCCACACCATGGCAATTCGGGAAACATCGGTCTTCGTCAACGATCTAGTCTATGCACCGTTGAAGGACCCGCGTCCGGTCGCAAGGCCAGAATGTACGAGTTACCCCACGACGTCGAGAGTGATACCAGCTCTTCTTCAGCTGGCAGTTCTGGGGAGGACTAAATGGAAGTTTAGAATCTGTTAGATACCGTAGACATTAGTTGATCTCTCGTATTTCAACTATTCTGTTGCTTGCTGCAACCAGTTGACTATTCCATAAACTTTAGGATATGTCTTCATAAACCGTCTCTTTTTTCATTCTATACATCAACTCTCCCAGCCCACCTAAGCTGAACAAAGAGAGCGTGATACTGGATATACCTTTCATGTCCCTTCCTCCATGCACACCTCCCTTCTCGTAGATATTTGTCTAGCATTTAGTTACAGTTCTATCATCTTTAAAGCAGAGCCGATGTAAGCTAGAACAAAGGTTGGGAGCTCCCATAATACTCCTGAGGTGTGCCTTGGCACTGCTACCAACGACCAGAACACCTCTACAGCTGCTTTTCCGCGGATGATAAAATTTGGTAATTTTTGGGCTCCAAAATTACCAAATTCTATCATCTCCCAAATCACATGTTCGCGTTCGTTCGCTGCTCTCCCACCCATTGCCACTTGTGCGAAATTGCGCTATAATTCGAGACGTGCACCCCTTCACACGCTCAACTCCATCGATCCACTCCGGTAATGTTTTCATGAGAATCGTTCTAGAAGGGGTGCGGGATGTCTTCCACAAAAAATTGCATTTTCCATAGACAGTAAATGAGTGTGGAACGGGTGGAAGCAGCGTATTAGCCAGCTTGAAGTCCCCCGCAGTAGACCCGATTTCACTAATACGATACTTCCAACCGTTCAGTTCGGATTCTCATAGTTTCATGGACAACCCTTGTAATGTCGGGTGCTGACATGCATGTCCTGGCGACCTCTCTATAGCACTTTACAGATTGTTCCGAGGAATGCACATGTGCAATTTGTGAATTACGATTTCAAATTTACGGTCCTTTTCTTACCAGCACCTCCGCTGCCACCGACGCATCGACCTCATTTCGGATTCTGCCTTCTTTTCCTCTTCTATTGCTATATTCAAGGCGCGATGGTTGATACAATGAAACATGGGGCTGTTATCTCTGCAAGCGAGCGTGGCCCCACCAATCCAGGAGACTTGTATGGAGACGAACTATCATATGGGTAGATCCAGCTCGTGTTGTTTCTGTACCAGCAATTAAAGGGTCTGGTACTGCAACTTCAGACATTTCTTCCCGAGTGTCTCTGGACTTTTATGCACTCTCTTTACGGATCAATCACTGAAAATGGTGATGTCACCCTTGTCGGAGGCATGGACGTCTGTGAGGAGATCTGGTCGCGCCCCCGCACGAAAAATTCACGGTTTTAGTACGCATGAGCTACGAGTCTATCTCTACAGAGCCACACACACTGATCTCTATTGTTTATCACATCCTCAGGATAGAAAGACGGGTTCCCTTCACTAATCAGTTTCCATACTTGCATACCTTCGTGACTACTGGCATGATCGGGAGAGGAATGAGGATAACGTTCCCCTTGCAGATCACACCCTCCCAGGATTTCGAGCTGCTGTCAAGGCCATGTTCCAATCAAAGCTTCCGCCTGCGGCAGTCGCTGTCATGGAAGATTGGTTTGGGAAGGCCTACTATCGGCATAACCTTCAATATCGTCCAGTCCCTCCACACTTTCTCGTCTTCGGAATGCGATGAGGGGTCTACCGACGTAGACACGAGGGTTTGGGATATGTTCCTGACCAGTTGTTCCTTACAAGACTTATCAATGTCTTTCTTCACGCCAGTGTTCGTTGCAGAAGAGCACAAAACAACCACCAAGTTACCATCCAGCCAGAGCCTCCACAGCCAAGGTTCGGAACCTCTTCCCGTTGCACAATATTTCCACTCAGTGCACACGGCGTCTCGGTCTTCATTGTGTCGTGAATCATTCGTGCGGCAGACTCTGGCTTGCCAATTCTTTTTTGGGCATATCCAGCTACGAACTGCGGACCATGGAAACTGGGCTACTCCAAGAGTTTCTCTTCCGCTTTCGAAAGAATAATTTTCTCATGGCAATGCTACAAATGGAAAGAGATTTAAAAGCCACCCGGTGAGGGCGAGAACAAGGTCCTCGTCTAATCGAACTGTTTGATCAGGAAGGAATCTCCACTACGGTGTTGGGAATGGAAAAAGACAGTAAATTTACTGTCTGAGACAGTAAAAATTACTGTCTGGCCAAGACAGTGCGCGGAGACAGTAAATTTACTGTCTGGAAATTTCAGAATACTGCTGCAGCAGTAAACTGGCACGAAATCTGGACAGTACCAAAAACAGTAAAATTTACTGTCCAGAACAGTAAATTTTACTGTCCGGAAGTGTTGCCGCCAGACAGTATGTGCAGACAGTACATTTTACTGTCTGAGACAATACATTGTACTGTATTACTGCACTGTCTGGGGAAATCTGTAGACAGTAGTGTAGATAGCAAATTGTATTGTCTGCGGGTAGTACCGTGCATTGTTTGACAACACTGTCTGGTGGAGTGGACTTAGAGGAAATATGGAGCATAGTGTTGTGTGAAGGTAAATATTGGAATGGTGTGTGGTATACGACTATATTAATTGTGATGGTGCTTTACAGATAGTTGGGTGCGGGGAAGCTAGATGCTGAATAGGACGTTGTAGAAAGGAAGATTGGGAGAACAGAACATATCTGGTTTGTCTCACCGTAAGGAGAGAATGTACAGAGTAGCTATAATATGTTGAGTTTAGCATTTTAAATTATACCTATCTATCTTTGCATTGAAAGTGTCTAGTAGGAGACGTCAGTCTGGTAGCGAGGTGTGGTATGCACAGGACGTGGGTGGTGGCAAAGGAAAGAATACGCACCATCCACCACTAAATTATGAAAAATAACCGTTACGGAGCACTGAGAAGCATTATTATTATGTAGAGTAGACCAGGATGGATGCATCCACTGAAATGATATTTGCTACAACACTGCTGTACTAAGCGTGACATCCTTCCTTCAAAGCAATTCTCCTTTTAGCAAACTCCAATTGCAAGGTCAAGATGAATCCCGAAACCTCCGTAAGCATCGCCGCATTTTCCGAAATAACGCGTGAGGGCTTTTCGAACATCACTGCAGAGTTGAAAGCCCTGAGTGATAAAATAGATGCCGTCGAGAAGAGCACCATTCAATTACGCGAGACTCTCGGAAATGTCGCCAAGACTGTCTCCATGCTAAACACCGATATGCAGGAGGTCAAGAGCATCGTCGATGGGCTTCTGAGCCAGGGACAAGGACATCCGAAGAAGATCGCCTCCGAGAAGGACAGGGAACGTCTCCGCATTGCGCAGGATGCGGAGAAATCGTTCACGTTCGAAATGGTCTGTGCTGTGCTGTGTGCTGTTGTTCCAACGTACACGAAAGCAATGGTGGATAAGAGGGATAGGCATTTCAACGGATGCCAGCTAATCAATACGCTGATGTTCGCCAGGCAGAGCAATGAGCGAAAGGATGTGTTCAATAGGACGCTTGCCGGCCGGAACCACATTGAATTGCGCTGCCAAGTTGTGACCTCTTTAATCAAGAATACGTGTCAAAACAATTCTTTCAGAGAGGGAGGAGACCGTTCCAGCTCTAATGGAACGTCGGAAGGTATCGAACGGTGGAGGGCGCGGGGGTATGTGACTACCGGGACCATTGAGGAGACAATTCGCGGAACGGACTCTGCTCGCATGGATGGAATGCATGGGACGTCCGAGGGAAGTGATGGGGCCGCTCGAAAGCAGAAGCGAAGAAAGGTTGGTGACAATGGGCCGTTGCACAGAAAGGAGGTAGGCATCACTGTGACGAAATCGGCACTCACGGCAGTGACCGGGTTTATGAACAAGTCCAGAGATCATGTGCGAAACCGGTTCATCCGAGATCTTGGATTCGTTCTATACAGTGGGTTTCAAGGTTCAGTCCGAATGGAGCATCATTTGCACGACGGTGGGCTGGACATTGAGTCAGTTCCAAGTCTGTACTCGGCGCAGAGGAAAATGAATGCAGCGGAGCGTGCAGCAATGGATGACAAGAATATGAAGATTCTTCGCGACTTCATTGCGTTGCGAAAAGAAATGCTATTCAAAGTCGAGTACGAAGTTCAAATAATTGGAGAACCGGACAAGAGGTTTTTGACTAGGAGGATCAATTTAGTAGAGGTTGCACTGAACTTTGCAGTCGCCTACACGCAATGTTCTGATAAGAACATGTTCCTGCGACGTTCAGAATACTCCTTGCAATTCATCTACATACTTGCATACGGGTTCCGAACGATTTTGAAATTTCAAAGTGGAACAGAGGTGGAAGGAGCGCAAATCCGGGAAATCAATGAAGCAGTGAAACTGCTTCTTCCCGGGGAGCGGGTGAGTAGTCGTTCATGAATGAGGAGGTTTTGACTATATCGCGTGATAGATATGAAGAACTGAATGTAGACGATGGGGGGGAATCAGTGCTGGAGGAGAGCTTCAGGTCTATGGAAGAGGACGGAGGAGATGCAGAATATGTGAAGGTATTCGTCGATGATGAAATCGAGAATGAAGGGGAGTAGTATCGGATGAAACCAGTTTCGGTGTAGTAGACGAAGAATGAAGAAATAAAATTTCTGTTGAGGTGAATTTTGTAATAGATGGAAGTAGATAGATGCGAGACATCAGGAAACCAGTCAGACGATAGTGTCAAGTCGAAGGAAAAGCGCAGAGACAGGTAGTGGAATAGTCGAAGTAGGAAGGGGCGAGGGTATCCGTCTTTACTAGAAATTGATGGCCACAGGAGCTCTAGAATGGAATACCCAGGAACAGGATAACTACGGATAGGTGTGCTTTATCATTTTTGCTCCGGACTGCAGGTGGCAGGTGGAGGAGAGGGTGGGTGGGTAGTGTCTGAATCCGCATTGAAGCCAAGACGAGAGATAGCCTCATAGCCAATGTCTTCAAGCTCCTGGCATGTAGTAGTACCACTGAAAATACAGCAAGGTAAGCGTAGATGTAGTGTACCAAACGTCTCTGCGGTTGATAGAGGCTGGAAAGTGCTGTAACAAGCTCGGCGCTGAATACGTCTCCACAGTAACGAAAACGTTGCTCCATAGGTAACAGTAGCCTTATCACGTAGGTGGAAAGAGTCCACGATGCTAGACTGTGATAGTTGGCTAAGACATAGGGGATGTAAAAATGTATTGTTGACATGGTCAAACTCGTAGGAGTCTCTGCAAAGAACTGTCATACGTTGGTCTGGGCTGGACAGGACGTAAGCAGATGAGCCGACGAGAAATGCGGAAGAAGGAGCATCATGAGAGCAATCAACGTCGACTAGATTTCCTAAAATTCGGACAATCGATGAGCTGCCTCCATCGCGTTCCGCCCTGCTCTTCACCAATATTTTCTGGAACCCGTGTTGCGAGGTACCTATGGAGTCACATAGTGCCTGAAAGGTGGGGAAAATGATGGAAAGATCCGACTCATTTCCAGAGGGAAAGGTGATGTCCTCAAAGGACGGCAGGAAGAGAACGTCACGATTCTCTTTCGCCTTGCATTGAATGGCAATAGTGCGGAATTGAGCAAGGGAGCAGTCAGCCTGTACTCTGATTTCTTCTTGCGATGTTTGTCGCATTCCCCTGGAGTGCTCGGATTTTGTCATCCGGAGGGAGAGGGGCTTGTCCGTGTACACACCAAGCTTCTGAAACAGAATGCTACATACAGTCAGAGCAGAGGAGGTCATGGAGCTGTTGGAATCGAATGGAGGGGGAAGAGGATGTTTGGCAGCTGACTCCAGCTTTTCCAATCTTGCCAGCATTTCTGCTATGGTCTTCTTCATTTGATCCGCAGTGCAATCTTGAAGGATGCCGCGGTGGCGGTGGCGAGTGTGGTCAATGCCGTAGTCCGGGTCTCTCTCTGCTGGGGATGCAGGTGAGTCCATACTGCGAAGCTCACCACTTCGCCACGGGAGAACCCTTCCGGAATCCTTGTCGACGAGCTCGTTACGATCTGAAATCTTGACTTGAGAAAGGGTAGAGTCGAAACCATATTCAGCTTTGTATTCGAGCAATGCATGGAGGAATGGGTCTGTTTCAGTCTTGACCTGAGTAATTTCCTTGACGATTGCAGACCACCACACAATTTTTCGTTTCCTCCCAAACGGCCGAAGTTCCCATTGAACTTCTATAACGTCGTTTGGAGCGAGAGGAAGCATGTTGGGATAGCTATGGGATAGAATTGTTGTATTAGTGAAAGCCTAACCGTTACCTTCTGCTAAAGAGTAGTATATACTAGGAGGATTGGAAAGGTCGAGAAGAGATGTTTAGGTGGTGTAGAAATAGAATGGACAATTGACAAAATTGACACGTCAGTGTGGATGATGTCTGCCATGAACTGATTGCAGCATAAAATTTGATGTGAATAATCGTTCTAGAAGTGAATGTCGGATGCATACGATTGGACTACAAAGATACGCTTAGAGATGTTACGGGGCCCAATAAATTGCATGGAAAAATATTTTGAGTATTACTTTAGTATTACATTGATTATTGAGCTAACAGTCGATGTAGTTATCTTGTAAAGGTTCGGACAGGGGTGGAAAGGAAACAGCCACCGAAGTGCTACCACTCGCTGACACTTTGTTTTAAACAACCAACTTCTGCTTTGCGCCACCCTGGTCAAGCAGCAACCAACTATCCCTTTCTTAAAAACTCTACCTTTGTTCGCCATGGAAGGAACGTTCCACAATCACGGTGAAAAGCACGACGGATGGGTGTTCATCGACCCCAATCAAGTCAGCAAATTCGTATCGATTCGCGATGTTGATGCAAGTCATGTGGAAGCGCTCATGGAGAGCATTCGCAACAGCGGTTATGACACAGCTCATCCCGTGACTGGCAGGTTTCGAGAAGGCGTTCTGGAGATATTGGATGGAGCGCACCGCTGCATGGCAATTGTACGTGGAATGGAGAAGGGCGTCTTTCCTCCTGGCGTTACGATTCCTATGCGAGAAGAGTCTATCGTGGCGGACACCAACAGCAGTACTGCTGTTGTGCTGGACCGTGTGAGAGCGACGACATCCAACGACATTGCAGGCCTGCAAAGGCGCATGATGTTTGTTGAGTATCTGATGATCGCCGTTGATCTCAGAGACGAGTACTGGGTCCAAAACGGAAAGGACAAGTACGCTCATATTTCGTCTGTGAGGATGGCCGATGTGTTGGGCTGGATCAAATCCTGCGATCCAAGCGGCCAAATTGCTTCAAGCCTGAGTGGTAAACCGCAGTACAGCTCATGCATGTCTATCCTGGCTGTGCTTCGGCCGTATCACCGAGCAGAAGATTCGAGTTCGATTGATTTGCGTCTGTGGCAAATGTTTTGTCATGCATGGGGACTCAATGCAGAGATGGGTGATTCTCCGAGGATGGTTGAGTTTCCGAAACAGGTGGGGGTGACTAGTTCTCGTGCCGTCGAAATGTTTGGCAAGACACCCCGCGGAGAATTGTCCTCTCCACTGAACCGCGAACTGCTTTCGAGCAGGTACTTTCTGGACGGCGCTACATCTGACATGCAAGATTCTTTGCAGGCTAGCCAGAAGCGGTTCAGGAGGCTGATGGTTATGATGTGCCAGTGTATCTTGGCTATTCGCAGTAAGGAGATGGGCAGTGTGCCATCTAGGCGGGCCAGAGCCACATCCGGGGCCATTGGTGGTGGTGGAATGGTTGGAATTGCAACATCCAGTGCGCAAGCCAACCAGCTTGGATTTGTTGTCGACCGTGTGTTAGCTGCGTGGGATACCGGGGCAAGAGTGTTGGGGTATGAGGATGTTGAATCGATGTGCTGGCCGTTCATGGTATTCGATCCTGCGAGCCTTTGCTTCAGGTCACTCCCGAATCGGTCTGATGGCTGCGCGGTCGAGGAGCATCGGAAAAACCTGACCATTGTCCCGAAAACTGTAGACAGTGAAAACGGGTTCTGTGCCGACCTTCCAGTGGCTGTGGATGCAAGGCTGCGATCATTGACAAGCGCCTTCCTGCTGTCGATACGCCAATGTGTCACTGAGGTGAATGTGTTCGCCGAGCGTGGTCAGCTGATGCAGAGACTTCGAGCCTTGCTTTTCGACACTCCTGACAAGTTCGGCTTGAACTCGTTCATGCGAGCCAAGTTGAACACGTCTCATGCCCTGGATGGTCAGAGGAGGCTGAAGGCTTGGTTATTGCGAACCCGAGAGCAACGAAAGCTTCCTCTGACCATGGATGAGTTGCACAGTCTTGAGGATACGCCCGAGCCTGGCATCCTTGAAGGTGCACCTGCGCAGATGGAAATATCCGCAGCAGTGCCAAACAATGGCAGCGAGGATATAGAAGAGGATAGTCTGGAGCCACAGAGGAAGAAGGCTAGGCTGGAGCGCGGTGGTGGAGAGGACGATAATGCGGCGGTTGCTAGCGAAACAGCAACAAGAGAAGGTGCGGCCGAGGATGACGCTATGGAGGTTGACACTGTATCGCCTACAGAAGCACCGCTCGTTGACGTCGGAAAGGAATCCAAGCCGGAATATGTCACCAAGCTGGAAGCTGTGATGGGGCGTTACATTCACACTGTGAATTGTGACGCCACTGATGTAGCCAAAGAGGTGGAGGACAAAATTAGTTTCCTGGAAGATGGCGTGTTGGAGGACAGTGTTCAGCTTGTGCTCACTGATCCTCCATTCAACACGAGGCGGGAAGGCGGCAGAGAAAACTCGGAGTACGATATTCTGGAGCCGGAAGAGTTGGCGAGTGTTGCGTGTGAAATAGTTCGAGTTCTTCGGCCTGGCGGTCATGCTCTAATCTATTCCAGCGTGCGCCAACTCGTGGCATGGATGGATGCAATCAGAAATGCCGAGCCTGGCAAGATGATTGTGGACAGTGTTCCAGTCGTGCTATCTCGCCGACCACACAGCTTTACGTCCAATCCATCGACGAAAACGTGCACACTGCATAATATGCACGATTTCGTTATCCATGCGTATAAGCGGGGGAAGGGTATGGCTGCATACGATATGGTGGATTACAGGTTGCACAATCCGGACATATCGAGGCACCCTGGGTTCACCAACGCGATTGACAACGTTCCGAGGTTGTCGGCTGGTGAAGCTCAATACGATGGGCAGAACAACCGACTGCGCCATGAGCAGAAGGCGTTGACCACTCTTCGTGAGCTTCTGGAACGATTTTCGAAGCAGAACGATATCGTGATGGATTTCTTCTCGGGAACATACAGCACAGCCATAGCGTGTATGACGTTGAGGGATGGTACGTATCGTCGGTTCATTGGGTGTGAGAAGGAAAAAAGGTGCCACGATGCATCGCAGGAGTGGATACTGCATGCTTTCGTCAGTGAGGTGAAAGCCGGGCGATATGGGGGGATCTTGCAGCGTGAGGTGGAGAGTATTCTTGGGGACGAGTCGGTACCGGTCACAGGAAAAGCTCCAAGGCTTCGTCAGAAGCACATCTCAGATGCACCAGAAGGTTTGCCTGCTGTGACAGCATTGCCGAACCATCTGCTTGTGTTCGTTGCGTCAATGAAGAAGGACGGGTCTATGCTTCACAGATTGAGCGGGGTGCCTATGGACCAGTGGCCGGCCGAGGACATGCACTCGTTTTGGAGCATAGACCCGGACGCGATTCTGGCTGCTGATGCCGCATTCTACGGTGTCTATGTTTCGCAATCGGAGGTAAGAGGTGGTGGGTTTGGCGTATTCGCGGCGAAGAAACTGAAGAAGGGGACGGTCATTGGCTGGTACAACGGGACGATTTTCTATGCGAAGATTCGAGACTCGGAACCGCAGAGATCAGTGATGTACGGCCCGGAAGGATTTGGGTGCACAGGACAGAGGTTCCAGGACTACAACATGGAATTGGAAACCACGTACATAGGGAGGGGTGCACCTGTTCGGAAGGTCTGGCTCGTTCCAGCGGTCTATAATTGTACCAGCTACCTCAATGATTGTCGGGTCATTGACGGAACGGAGAAAGCGACCGAGGTGAGTCGAACACAGTCAGCCGAGTTTCGACAAGGCGATGCCATAGACAAACCGGACTTTGCTTCAAATATCAAGAATCCCCATGCTGTCAAGGTCGTTCTGACCAGAGACGTTGAAGCTGATGAGGAGATATTTGCTGACTATGGTAGAAAATATTGGCCAGCTAACTGAGCTACTTTGATAGATTTGATTAAACACGCATTGACAGAGACAATAGACTGTGCATCATCTTCCAAGAGCGCTAGATATTATAGACTACACTACAACAATCGTGACATGACTGCAGGAAGGCATCTGCGGCCTGGAGTGCAAACTATCCACTTTTCTACTGCTATACCTATGGATACGAAAAGGAGAGAAACTAGAAAGATGTGAGTGCGAAATTGTGTAGCAACGCAGCATGTAGAACACCAGTAAGAGAGCGATGTAGGAGAAGCAGTCACCCCATTACAGTGCGGGCCGTTTACCGGGGATGCTGACAGCAAAGTCATCGTTACGATGACTTTGCTGTAAGAAAACAAATCATTACAGCAGCCATGATTTCTTTACCGGGTAAAAAAATTGTGGCCGCTGTAATGAAACGTTTTCTTACAGAAAAGTCATCGTAACGATGACTTTGCTGTAAGAAAGCAAATCATTACAGCGGCCACAATTTTTTACCCGGTAAAATTTCTTGCTGATTTTTTACCCGGTAAAAAATTCTTTGGCCACTGCAAGGAAACGGTTCCTTACAGCAAAGTCATCGTTACGATGACTTTGCTGTAAGGAACCCTGGTAAACGGCTTCGGCTGTAAGCAGCAGGGAGTTTCGTCCTTCTCCCATCGTGGTAAAGGTGAGAAGCGAAGTGTGAAGTCGGGTAAATTGCTCAGCAAAGGTCTGTACGGCTGTGAGCAGCTCTCAGGAGTATTTTACCTCACGTGGTCTCTGTTCAGGTTATACCCTGTATATATATAGGTAGCCTAGTGTAGGTGGGAAGATAGACGAAAATTCTACAAATAATTTATCACAGTGACGGCTCTCGTAGTCGAAATCTGCGCGTTGTCAAGGGTTGAAACTAGTCTCCCCCTACGGCCTAGCTAGTAAAATCATATAACGTTGTAGACTAATATTAAAAAGTAGCAATCAATCTGCTGAGTAGCACTAAACTATGAGATGAAGGACAGATGTATAGATGAGAATTGAAAAGTGGGCTAAGGTAACAATGTTGAGATGAGAAAGACATAGCTTTATAGCAGGGAACGGTAGTATAGGTTTTACTACTTCTGATATGCTATCTATTGCTCCTATCGTACTTGTAATATTCGACGGTGTGGATGTGGTCCGTGAGGACGTCCTTCTCCGTCTTCAAGTAGATGTGGCCGCGCGTGGGCAGGCCATAGACTAGCTTTTCGCCCGCAGGAATATCTCCGCGCTTGAAGCCGACCCCGTAATGGTAAAGGTCACCGCGACCAACCAATACGGAATAGGGTGGCACATACAGCCTATGAATGGGAACCTTCCACATATCGGCGTCCGGATTGGCCAGGCATACATGACTATAAGGGGCAGCTACTATAAAGAACCCATCGGCTCCGCTCGACATCATGAAATATGATGGAGACTCGGTAGGTCCTGCAACACGACTCGTTGATACCTTGAAGTCCGTGTGCCCATCCTGGTCCGCAGCCCCATCTGCTGTAAGAAGCAGCCGCCATCCTGTCTTCGGGAAGAAGACAGGATCATCACCCTCCATTCCCAACTTCAAGAACTCCGCACAAACACCAAGAGCAAGCTCTGCCACCAACTTGTTCTTGTACATCTCCAAATTCCCCTCCTCCAACTTGTCGCACAACTCACGCCGCGGCAGAGAGAGGCGCCCACGACTATCATCGATGCGGTCCTTCGCATCACCCACGTTGTGGATGAACTGCCACGGCGAAGGATCGAAGCCGGGCTTTGCGAAAGCTGGCGGCTCGTCCTGTGGCTCCCTGTCGTCATCGTTAGAATCAGACTGCTGGGAGGGGTTTTCAACCTCCTCAACCAGCGGGAACTGCCTAGCGAAGTGACCGAACAACTCATGCGTCGCATTACCAGCCGTGGACGATGCCAACAAGCCTTCCATAACAATAACCCCCAAGTTTTCCAACAATGCCTTCTTCACCGCAAAGTACCTGTCCACCACCGTATCCTCAGCACCCGGCGATGCAGCTGCCTGGAATGCTGCCGCCCTCATTTCCGCCCGAACCGTCTCCACCGTCGTACTTTCCATATAGTACTTCATCCGGCTGCCAGACGCAATTGCGCTGGGGAGAACGGCGGCCACATTCTCATCGACGATACTGTCGGGAATGGGATTCTCCTGGGCGTCGTCGAACTGGAGAACCGGCTCCCGAGAGCGACCTCGGGAAGCCGACTTGGATTTCTTTGACGACGACTTCGAAGAAGTCTCACCGAGCCTTCTCTTTTTGGTAGAAGGCTCGGGCGTCGCAGAAGGCGCATCCAAGTTACGCTTCCCGAGGATGGAGTTTTCACCCGCATCCTCGGGGGCGCTCTCCAGCTCGACGACCTCCACAGCACCACCCGCCGTTCCACCACGACCGGAACGACTCGCTTGCAGGCGGGTACTCCTTCTGGGCATCACTTTCCTCCCAGAAGTTTCCACTCCGGGCGGTGCAGAATCACTGACTTCAATGACATCTTCGTCAGGATCTGCACCGCCCTTCGCACTGCTGCCCTCGACCACATTCTCGGGAGTAGGGCCCTCCGTCGAAATCCTCGCAACCGTCTTCTGTCCAACCCCACCGGATGGTGAAGGGACGAAACTTTCATCGCTGGAGCTTCCCGAACTGCTAGCAGATGCAGAACGGGAAGCTTCGACAGCGGGGGCCGGAGCAGCAGGGTGCTGCTCGGCAGCCGGAGTCGCAGGCTCAGGCTGCGAAGCCGGTGAGACCTGCTCCTGCGCGGCTTGGACAGGACGGTTGGGGGTACCAGTCCCGGCGTGGGAAACTGGACCAGACTGTTCACTGCCAGCCTGGGGACCACGCGCAGTCGGCTTGACCGGGGTCACCGCAGGGGAGGATGCAGACACGGCAGGGGTAGTGAGAGGAACAGGGGCAACCTCGGAATTGCTGGAAGATTCCAGTTGAGGTGGTGGGGGCAAAGGAATGGAGGATGAAGGGATGGGCAAGGAATTGGAAGAGGAAGGGATGGGGGCATCATCACCACATGTGGCTGGGAGCGCAGCATGTGGGATGTCTGGGTACATCGCGTGAAAGCGTTTCCGCATAATCATGTCGCGGTACCCAGTGACGCGCAGGAGCATTTTCCTGGCGTCCTTCCCGAAGACAGACTTCTTACGGGGAAAAATGTTCTCCGACTTGTAACCATCGGGGGGGCCTTCCTTGGGACGGAAGTCTGCCCAACACCCCTTCTTGGGGTCCATCTGAGCAAGAACTTCGACAACGCGCGAGCGAATTTCGAAGCTCTTGCTCGGGTCACCAACGCTGGGAATTGACCCATCCAGCATCCGCAACACATCCGACACGTTCCAGTACTCGGCCACCTCCTTCACGTACCCGAAGATTTCCAACAAACCAGCAATCCATTCCTGCCCAATGGTGCCAACCGAGTACGGTTTCAGCCCGGCCGACCGACGGCTACAAGTGTAGCGCGCCGTCATCTCCAGGATGAAACACTTCTGCACATCCGGAGCACTCCTGAACGACCCATTGAACAACAAGTTCACCGTACAACCAGCCAGATCCTCCGTCGAAGAAAATTGAACGAACTCCGGCCTGTTCGGGATGCTCGACCAGTATTTGAAAGCAGGGCTTTCAATGGTCTTGAACCCTCGCGCGATCGAGACGTAGCGCATGAGCTGTCTCGGACGAATCCAGCTCAGCGCTTTCCGTTCTTTAATGTATTGAACGGTCGGCTCGATCTTCTTCTTTCCTAGGCGGTGGATATTGATGAACTCCATCACAGAGCACACATTGTCAGCAACTGTTACCTCGCTGACATTGTGGGTGTGGAAGTTCATCAGCCGTGAAAGCGGGAGTACTTCTTCGGAGCAGAAGACATCCCGGCCAAGCCGAGTCGGTGGGAGGAGAAAGTCGACTGGAATAGTTCCAAAGCGACGGTAGATGTCAGACTTGACAAACTCCTCCCACTCTGGACTGTCCTTCGCAGGAGCAGGTCCAGCCGACTCGAGAATGGTCTTCAACGCGGTCACTCGGTGAGATCCATCGACATTTTGCAGTCGTACTTTTGCATTGGAATCAATCACCTCGCAGACGGACACGCGTGAAGCAATCACGGAAAATCCTTGAGTGAGAAACGTTTTCTTCAACTCATCAACGCGATGCGGCCTGACCACCCTGGACACGACTGCCGGAGGAGAAACATCCAGAGGGGAAATGAAGACTGGAATGTTTCGGCAGCTCTCCGGACTTATGTCATAGTCCACATCCACCGGGATGGGCACTGTGCCAGGGTAGGCCAGCCTGGTGCTGCGGAGAGGCTTGTTCGGTACGATGTCACGAGCGTTGTGATCATCGACCTTCTCCGCATCATCTGCCAAGTCGCTGCCGGACGCGATGATCATGTCCGGAGCAGGCGAGCTAGGCAGAGGAGCACCAGATCCCTCGACGGCTGGCGCCGCTTCGGCAGATTGAGCCGGAAGCGGAGTTGCGGGAACGCCAGCGTCGATTGTCGGGACAACCGCGGGATCGGAAGCGGAAGGGGGGGAGGGGACGGGCTTAGGTGCTGGGCTGAGCTGGGTCAGCGCTGCAGCAGCTTCGCAAACGTCCATGGGGACAGGGGGGGCCAGAGAAGGAGAAGGAGAGGGAGAAGGAGTGGGAGAATCGTTGTCACGGCGGCTGGCAGAGCGCACCTGGCGGTCGAAAGCGTTGGGGGATTGTTGAGCCATTGTTTTGATGAGTGATTGACAAACGAAGAGTGAAAGATTGAGAAAGAGAGAAGAAGATCTGAACGACAAGCTGTTTTGCTGCGTAAGCTGAGTAAGATAGGCGAAACTCAGAGAACTGGCATATTCCTATTAGTATACACCCTGGTAATGATATTCAGCGGTTGACCAATCCGAACCTTCCACATCACTTTTCGTTGTACGACAATTACAGCTCAGGCAGTTTACCAAGGATCCTTACAGCAAAGTCATCGTAACGATGACTTTGCTGTAAGCATCCCTGGTAAACTGCTCCATCTGTAAGCCGTTGGTCTCAACCCTCGCTCTCGTTTCTGTTGTCCTCCTTCATCATCTCCACCTACCTTCCCCCTTCACACCACGTCTGTAATGTCACTCTGCCCACCCTTTGGTGCATGAAATATTTTCTTACCACTGCCATAGTCTACACATACTGCTGCCTTCATACCTCTGCATGCCTACCCTTCAATCTTTTTTCCATCTTTCTCTACCGTGCTAGGCTTAGACCATGCTCTGTGCACATCTGACTTACTTAGTATCATTGTATAGTTAGAAACTAGAATAATAATTACATCACTAGAGTACACTGCAAATGTTAGTAACTATGGTTGGTGTGGTACACAACACCCTACCTCCTTCATGAGTAAACTTTGCGCACAGAACCGTTCAATACCAGGTAGTGCAGCCAGCGCAAACCAGGCTTGCACGACGCAGAGTGCTCCCCAGAGCCGTCAACAGTCGTCCGAACCATCGTTGTACGATGTTCCCGGCTCCACACTTCCCTTCTCACCCTTCCCAGGGTGGGAGACCGACGAAACTCCCAACCGCTTACAGCCGAAGCCGTTTACCCGGGATGCTTACAGCAAAGTCATCGTTACGATGACTTTGCTGTAAGGAAAGGTTTGATTACAGTGGTGAGAAAATTTTACCGGGTAAAAAAATCAGCAAGAATTTTTTACCCGGTAAAAAATTGTAGCCGCTGGAATGATTTGATTTCTTACAGCAAAGTCATCGTTACGATGACTTTGCTGTAAGAAATCAAATCATTACAGCAAAGTCATCGTAACGATGACTTTGCTGTCAGCACCCCAGCGAAACTGCATCATCTGTAAGCCTTCCTCACCTCAATGTTGCAACCAAAGACGACTGCGGTATTACCTTGTTCTATTCTAGTAGTGCCCACCATAGTTTCCTCCCCTTCTCATATTAAATTGAGTATTGTATATCTCCTGACCCGTCTACATACGCAAACGTCATGTACTAGCCTAACTTTCATCGTTTACTTGAAGGCGGCCTTGATGCCTGCCATAGAATGCTATTAAGAACTAATTTCATCAGATATCTAAACGCTCCCAGTAGTTGACATTGAAGGGAGGCTGTAGCAACTTCTCCCTGGAAGTTCGCAGTGATAGATGGGACCGGATAGGATGCTGGTACCTCACCGAAGAACGACCCTCCGCGAATCCCATTCCTCCGTGATACACGTCCGTTCGGCATACAAGCAGGGAATACGGTGGGATGCGCACGTTCGTCACTGGCACGCGGTACTTGTCTTTCGCTGGATGACTTAGGCACACATGGCTGAACTTGGTGATACGAATGATGAACCCATCCGCACCAGCAGCCATCATGAAATATGATGGCGAGTTGAGAGGACCAGTTCCAGTTCCCTCACGGACGGGAACATCGGTATGCATAAGTTGCTCCTGACTACCTTCTGCGGTCAAAATCAGACGAAGACCCGTTTCTGGAAAGACCACCGCTTCTTCTCTTCCAAACCCGAGCTTCAGGTTCTCCGCACAAATCGCCTTACCTAGCTCCAGAATCAGCTTGTTCCTGTACTGCCGCGCGCTTTCTTGCTCAAGGTCATCGCAGATGCTTTTCCGGTCCGTCTTGAATACACCAGTGCTGTCTTTCGGTCGAAGTGGTTTCCACGGGTTCTTCTGACTTGCACTTGAGCCACTTGTAGTACCTTGGAATGTGCTGGCCATCTGTGTGAATAACTCCTGCACTGCTTCCAAGGAAGTGCTCAGGACATGAAATGGTAAATCTTCCCCTTCTTCTGCAGCCAGTCCGAGAGTGCGAAGCTGGGTTTCTGTGGCATCCTTACGTGTCGATGCATTCCGATACTTGCTCCTGGCATGCGTCGATGTTTGCCCGTTCACTACCGAAGTGTATGCATTCTTCGTGCCACCAGTACTGCTCAGGTCATATTTGCGGAAACTGCAGATGTGGCACGGAGAGTTTGATGTGTGTCCAAGAACATCCAGGGTATGTGAAACTGCAGGATAGTCTCCAATGCTCCCCACTGGGTCTAGAAATACCACAATATCTTCTCCCTCTGCATTTTTCGTTGGGAAACCCTCTGTGCTTCCTCGCACTATATCTTGAACGATATATCGCAATACACAATTTGTGGACACTCCCGGAGGTGGCAAACGAATCACTCGAACCGCTTGGTAGCTTCCCCTTTTCCGAGGCGGTAGATTGAGAGGTAACATATAGCATCCACCAAAACTTCCCTTCCTGCTTGTGAATGGTTCAAAGTCATCCGTGTAAAGGAGAAATCGGTAAACAAAGTAGTTTCGACCATCCTCCAGCTTTCCCCAACATGGTGCATCTTCTCGCGGAGACGCTGGGTGCCATTGCGACCTGTGGTCTCCGAAACCATCCGAGAACACCCCTGAAACACGAATTTCTTCATAGTTGGGGCTTCCTAGTCTATCGGGCGGGTTTCTGGCTTCAGCAAAGCTCGCGCCCGGTGAAAAGCAAAGTAACATGGTGGATGCTTCTCCGACCTGCTCTTTCAAATACCTGTTCACCAATACGACGTGTGGAACAATATCACCCTCTTCCATTCCAATTGGTAATAGAACGGTTATCACGTCCCCAGCTCGTGTTCCTTTTCCCTTGGCTCCTGCTCTGATTACACATTGCGATATCGCTCGCAGAGCATGCTGCCTCTCCCATTCCAATAGATGTGACATTCGCGGCTGCAGATATTTTTCGACATGCACATCATGCTCACCGTCGTGTCGAGCCTCATAGGTAACTATGGTCCTAGCATTAAGTTCCCACAACGACGTAACCGCCACTCTTCTCCTCTTCGGTTTCCCACCATCTCTGTCATTCTTCCTGAACCCTTTTGCTCTTTCGATGACGGCAACCTGACGAGCTCCTGGATGACATCGGATTCGAATTGCTGTTCCATCAGGTACATAAATATGCTTCAAACCCTTTTTCCCATCGCTGTCAATGGGAACAACTGCTGTGCGAACGAATGGGTCGCTCAAAACACCCCTCCTGCACTTTGCAATGAACGAATCTTCAATGCTGCACTCTGCGGTTGATTTTTCTCCTTCCGAGCTTCGATTGTTCGCATCACTGCGGAATGCTTCAAAGATTGGTCGAGTCTGGACCTCTTTCAGAGCCCATGTGCTTGGGAGTACAATACGAACTTTCGCCATTCCTCCACAATTGTCTCTGTCATCTGTTGTTCCACGGGTTCCTACTGCACCTCGATGCTGTGCAGCTCTTGCTCCGCTCTTTCGAAGGTCTATCGGAAACTCGATGTCACAGCTCTTTGCATAGCAGTGTTTCCTCAAGAATGGTAGTATCTTCTGTCGCATCACAGAGTCCGACGGGACGTGCTCACTTGGATCTCTGCGGAAATTCATTCCGAACAGGGTACCTTCATAGTGGGCTCTTGTCATTCTTTGAGTTCCACTCAGCTGAAGAGCCCCATACATCGCAGGCCATTGTAGTAATGCCTTGAAATCACCACATGCTTCATCCCCAGCATTTCGGTCTATCGGGCCTCCAGTTGAAATGGAATCAGAACCTCGTCCGGTTGCTTCTTCCGATTCCATTAGCGTGCTCGATGCTACGTAGATGTCACTTCCAGCTTCATCGTTGTTGCTGTACACATCAATACAACCTTCTATTGTGTCACCCATAGGGATTGGGGACTCCAATAGGTCATCTGTGGTACACTCACGTCGTAGCTCATTACCTCTCGGGATTTCTTTGTTCATGCAGGCTGCATCACTGCTGCGGATTTCTCCCTGCAGTTTCCCAGGAAGCTGTTTACTGGGACTGGCCACATTGAGTGTATCGAATCTCTCCTTTGTCCTACGACTTGTGGTTTTCTTTCGAATAGGAGTCCGTCTCGGAGCCATCTTGATGTTTTTGTTCTTTTCTTCTTCGCTCAGTTTTGTTGCATAGAATACAACTCTAAACTTCTACGACATGACTACTATCCCAATACAGTACCACTACTTTTAACCGTTACGAAACCTTTCCAGGCTTTCATTCGATCCAATGAACTGGTTCACCACAATGCTTTGCCCTATGCTCATTTCTTTATGCACATTGATTGCTATTTCATCCGGACTCAACATCGTTTTGCTATCTTGTATCGCATTCCCTAACCACAAACCCAGCCAAGATGTATCCATTTCCGGAAAACGGCCGTTTATTTCGCAGTGATGCTCTAGGCACTAATACTGAATCTGATTTTCTCATACACGTACTTCCTACTCGTATACTCTACCATTTTCGGCCCTATTTACAAGTTGAAAGCACAATCTCTCGTTGAATCGTACTCGGTGTGATATCTTAAATTAGCATAAATTTATATATTGCAATGCAGATTCACTGCTCGCTTGCAACATGAAAATTATAAAATTTCTCCCACACTGCTGTTTCCTAGCCGCCCACATCCACGTGGCCCGCTTTGACTGCCTGCCAAGTGTGCTCAGAGCATGCAATGACGTCATCGATATATACCGTCCAAATCATCACTGGAAGCGCGGACTCCTCGTCCAGGAAAGTGCGCCATTTTTCCTACTCCTCGCCTCCCCCTTTCCAGTAGGCCCCATATGCTAGTGTTTTTCCTATATTTCTGTAGTGATGACGTCATTATAGACTAGAGAAGGCGGTAGAAGATACAATAATTTTGCGCCTGTTCTGCCAGGTCATGTGCTTCAAAGCGTAATTCGCACCCTAGGTATCGTTTTTCTGGGCCTCCCATCGCACCGCTCCGTTTCAAATTCATCCCTCTATTGTTCTCCTACACGTCATTTCCGCCCGCAGAGTGCTACTTAAACAACAGATTCTGGAAATCCCTGTTTCCATCTTCATATCCGTCGGAAACAAAGCAACAACTCTGGCTGTGGAAGCAGTATAGATCATCTATAATGCTTCCAAAGCGTAAGTTGTAGATCATCAATACTGCTTCCAAAGCCAAAGTTGTTGCTTTGTCTCCGACAGATATGAACCATGATGGTACGTTTCCACAACTCACGCCACTAACCCAGTTTTCTATTCGTTTTCTCTTTCTCAGGTTTCCAGTCGGTGAGTGTTCCACTTCTACTTTCATTTATCTTTCTCTCTTACCACTTCTCCACTACTTTTCTTTTCTGCCTGTGAGTACATATCTCAATTTGGGATGCAATGGTATTTGTTAAGGTACGTTAGTCTCCTAATCACCATCAATTTCCCTCTCCAATTCAACGTCACTAACTTGTTTCCTTTCTCTACATCATTTTTTCTTCTTCTCTTCATTTCCTAGCTTATTCATGCAGCTCAATCAGTTGATAGATTTCTAGACTTTTCTAGTAGTTTTAGTTTTACTCGTCGGAATAGTGTTAGTTGTAGTAGCATTTTTAACATAGGGATTGTTTATTCTCAATGTAGCCTGCGCAAATAAACAAATCCAGAGTGAAGCTTCCCATATCGCACCCTCTTAGATTGCTACCTATCCTACCGCGTATACCTCTCGCTAGCTCATAGTCACTACGAAATAAAAATTCCTAGCCGTACTATTCTGTCCATTCCCATATGAATACCGTCCATGCCCCATCCTCATAGCGCTAGAACTGCCTTCCTCTACCCCAGAAAGATGCCCACGACAGCGTGACGCTCCATCTCATCCACCACTACCAGACACCGAATTTTACTATATCAGGACACTACTTTTACTGTCTCCAGGTGCTGCCCAGGGCAGCACGAAATACTGTCTCCAGGTGCTGCCCAGGGCAGCACGAAATACTGTCTCCAGGTGCTGCCCAGGGCAGCACGAAATACTGTCTCCAGGTGCTGCCCAGGGCAGCACGAAATACTGTCTACAGGTGCTGCCCAGGGTAGCACGAAATACTGTCTACAGGTACTGCCCAGGGCAGCACAAAGTACTGTCTACAGGTACTGCCCAGGGCAGCACAAAGTACTGTCTACAGGTACTGCCCAGGACAGTGCACCGTGTTGGTTCCATCTATTGTCCCAGGCAGCGTATTTCACTATCCGGCCATGTTGCCTTGGCCAATACAAAACACTATCCGCCAACACTGCCCAGTACAGTAAATTACATCATATCCAACTATTGAATAAATCATTAATTTTTACTGTCTCCATTCACTGCCTCAGACAGTACTGTGAGACAGTGTTTTTTACTGTCTGCAGACAGTGTTCCGTACTGTCTGCCAGACAGTGCAAATCACTGTCTCCAAGTGTGGCATTAATTTTCATTTGCCGCATAGTGATTTTTACTGTCTCAGACAGTAAAAATAACTGTCTCGCAGTACTGTCTGAGGCCCCCTTTTCAACACCGTAGTGTCCTGCTTCCGCTCAGCGCCTCGGCTACGCTATTCATGTGGTCGTGAAGGCATGGGATACACTGGCTCGTGCACTGGATGTTTCAACGGCCGAGGAACTTCTCCAACCTTATCTTCTCTATGATTAGCGCATGTTCAAGTAACATGTGCTAGACTCAGAGGAAAGGGGGTTCGCTCCTCTTCAATAGCTAAAGACGTTATTGCATAGCAGAGGGGTCGTGCGAAGGTTGCAGCATGCCAAAAGTATATCCCGTCGAGCAGTTCATCGCTCCGTCCTCCAAGACGCTCAGATGCGCCTCTGTGCCTCCTCCTTCTGGGCACACATTACAGATATTACTATGGATCGAAAACTATTTGACCAGACCGTTTCTTCTCCGAAACAAAACGCGTTTCTTTGCGCGTTCGAAGCACAGGAAGATTCTATAGAAACTGATTATGGGAGGTTCACTTCTATTCCTGCCCTTCAAAACGTCGAGAGGCTGCTCACGGCCTTCAGAAGCTCTGAACAACCACAATCGACGCCTGAACCAAACGAGGAGCTTTTTGGAGAAGCTGATACTTCTTTCACTCCCGGTCCTGCGTAACCATCCATTAAACAAAACACGGACAGAGGTGTCAAACGAAAGTGACTGGACAACAGTAATGCAACTGATGTTCCTGCAAAGTCAGCTCGCACTTCTGAGCCGGTGAGCGCTCATGAAAGGCCATCAGACAAAAGTACTGCCGAGTCCTTAGACATCGAATCTATGCGTCTAGGAGACCCTATTTCAATTCCAGATAACCTACAAAACATGAAGGCTTCTTGCCTACACACACTCAATTGCAGTTTCAGAGATCTTCTTGAGACCTATGACCGCATTGATATTCCTGCAAAACCGGAGCTTGCAGAGGGTGCCCAATTGGTTCTCACAGATCCACCGTATAATTCGAGACGAACAGCTGGGAGAGAGAATTCAGCGTATGACATTCTCTGCCAACAAGAAATCGTGGACACAGTGGAAACTATCGCAAAGGTAACACGACAGGGTGGTCATGTTCTCATCTTCACATCTGCTGCCCTTTTCTACAACTGGGTTTACGAACTCCGAAAGGTCAAGACTTCTACGAACACTCCCATGTTTTCAGTTGATTCACAACCTATCTTCTGTATTCGGAGCCCAACGCATTTCACTTCTCCGCCATATTGATTTACGACCAGTTTAATGAATATGTCTGAGCTGGTTGTACATGCTACAAAGCTCGGAAAGGGAAGAAGAGGATGGGCGATGGTGAACTATAAAAATGCCGGTTACATCCCAACCAGATTTCGAGCATGGACAAATATTATCGACAACATTCCAAGGATATCGCCTTCAGAGACTGTCAAATATTTCAACCAAACGGAACAGAAGAACAAGGTATTGCGCCCGGAGCAGAAGCTCGTTGGTTTGTTGCAGGAACTAATTAGGCGATTTTCACACCAGGGAGATTTGGTTGTCGACTTGTTCGCCGGAACATTCTCCACTGCAGTCGCTTGCCTTAACATGCGCCACGGTCAGTATAGGCGGTTTGTCGGTTGTGAAAAGTACAAAGATTGCTCTGAATTATCTCTTCCGAGAGTTCATACCGCATTTCTGCGTCAAGTGGCAATTGGTAATTTTGCTCAGCTCTCCAATCCTTCGCTACAACAACTCGCCTCATCACATCTGCCGGTTTCCGAGGAGGGTACGGTTTCAAAGCCTACCTCAGGTTTACCAGTTGCTACGCGACTTCCGCCCCACCTCGTCAGTTTCCTCACTAGCATGTGGGGTATCCCAGACCAATACAAACAACTGGGCGACCTTCCAGTTCACAAATGGCCTCAATCACTTCTCGGCATGCTGTCCACCATTGACAACAATCTTCTGCTGTCCATTGATGCCATGGCACACAACGTGTACGTCGCGCCCTCAACTATTCCGGGGGCTGGTGGGTCTTTTTGCCAGAGACCAGATCGACCCCGGTGACATTGTTGGATTTTATTTCGGTTCATTGGTTTACAGAGATCTCTATAAATCAAAAGGCAAGACGTTTCGAACAGGCCCCACCGCATTTACCGTGGAGCGCTTCAGAAGCTACGCTCTTCAAATCAAGGACTCTAATGTATCTTGTTTGCTTCCTTCTACTGCTGAAAGCCCCATATTTGTCGTCCCTTTCGAGTACTGTGTCGCTTCGAAAATCAATGACACCAACTTTGTGGATCCAGCTGAGGGAACTGAACGTCCTTCACGCGCAGCTAACGTTAGTTTCTCGTCTCCCCTTCAAGAGCTCCTCGACGAGAATACTGTCTCAAACTACCAAGTTGTCTGTGTTACTGCCAAAGTGCCGATCTCTGCTGGCTCAGAGCTGTTCATAGAATATGGAAATGACTACTTCTCAGTTTATACAGGAACGCATTGGCGTTTTTCATAGCTACATCATGTTCTCCCTGCTTCCCATTACCCCGCAAATAGTAAAATAGGCAAAGTAGGTTCTATCTCCTCATACCCTCTAACATCCACGATGATTAGGTGCATTTCTTTCCCGTGAACAGGACGAGGACCTGATCTACCTAATGTTCAGGTCTGGATCTCTTTTTACTCGAGTAATTTTCCCGTCCGAAATTAAGCATAATTTAAACAGTTTGTACCACACCATTTATTTAGATCTACGACCGTTACGGCATGGTGCATTCGTAACGGTTCCACAGCCTCCTTTATCGCTTCGTACTTCTACAAATTGAATAGGTCGGTTACAACACATAGCATTTCTAACGTTTCGATCTCTCCCCTTTCCTTCCCTTCTTCAATAAACGGACAAGTTCCGAACTTCAAACAAATTACCGTTACCACCATTCTACTGGATAACTCTTTCTCTTGGAATACCTGATCCCAGTAGCTCTGACGTTACGAAACATATCTGTGAAGATCTCCTTATTCCAGGCTGACATGAGAGACGAACTATCCTTAACCAGGTTTGCGAAGTTTGAGGAACGGTTTGCTTACCTTGAACAGTACCTCCACAATTCTCTTTCATCTGTCCAAATGGAACTATCCTACATTCGGTATATGGCCTCTGCTGCAGCTGGTACAAACGTTGTACCACCTGTGGTTCTGGAAGAGCGTCCAAGAAAATGAAGCACAAGTTACCACTCTGGTGTCCTCTCTTTTCAACAACAGACTTGTGACATCCAGGTTCGTTGTGTTTCGAATCATTGCAGATTTCATCAAAACCTCTGTTACCCCAAACTCGTTCTGAGCAACATCTGTACCGTGTTCAAATGAAGATTCCTGCAATACTTTGCTTCTGGCTTCCCTTTCCTTCTCTCAGACATCCGGTTCTAATTCTGAGGTCAGGCAGTCCAAGAAATCCCTAATTGGAACAGCTGTAGGGAAAAAGCATGTGTTCCTGAAACGTGCTATTGTCGGAACTCCGTTTATTTCTATGGCAAATGACAGAATTGTGCGATGGAAGGATTCGGCGACGAGGAATTCTGGTATCCTTGACCCTGGGGAGGAGGATGACTTGAACAGCAATACCATTTCTCGTGACTACGCACTTCGCAATGCAACCATCGTGCCAATCGATAAGCCTGCTTGGTTGCAGATTTCGCAGCGGGCTCCTTTTGATGCCATGGATATTTCGATGCCAACGGAAACAGATCGACCTGCGCCACAGTACACAACTCTACCAATCAATTATTCGAAACGTCGCCGACTCTCGGGTTCTAAAGGAGAAAAGCGCCGTACTGCTACTTCCTCATCTTCGTCTTCTTGTGTATCTAATCTTTCTCCTTCGGACTTACAGTCCATTCCGATCGTTACTTCGGCACTGCGGCAGCTCACACAGCTTTTCAATACTTCCCGGAAGCAGATGAAAATGGAATTAGTCAAACATGCGTTCTTCCTCATCCATCGAGATATGCAGGCTAAAGTTTCTCTTTCGCCTGACAATGACATTTCTGCATTGGATATGTGTCCATCTGAAAAAATTCCGATAACATCGAAAGCTTACGGCACAGGGGATGAGTCTCAAGCTGTCTATTCCAAAAATGATGATATCTTCTCGGATTTTATTTTGAGTCGACCTGAGCTTCACATTCAGGTTACTTACAAAGTTCAGGTTAGCGGCGCCGTAGACGGCTCCTGCAATGCAGGTACAAAGGCCCCGGTTGAGAGATTGGCAGTCTGTTCTTTTTCTTTTCTTACATTAGCTATGATATAGTTGTGTAGTTTCTGCCAATGCACACAACTCGAGATGCTCTGTCACGAACCCCATTCAATTCAGGCATGTTATCGCATTGCAATTTGCCTGCACGGGTTATTCACCACAGCCCTTACAATGGCGCCTACCGGTAATTTCGGGAATGATGGTTTCCCTCTGCGTGTTACATGGGGTCACATCGACCTCCGTGACTACCTCATGGGGGTGATTGCCTTCTAGGTATTATTAGGAAGAAGAGAAACATCACTGCAGAGGAATACATGTCGGTGCGGTTCGATTCTAATGCCACACAGATGGAACAATCCTACGAAAACCCAACAGCCAGGGTAGCATCTACTTTTCATTGTGCACCTCTAGAGGAAGATGATGAACTTGGTATTTCTTTAATTGATTTGTAGAATTCTGTTTACTGTTCTGCTATCTTTGCCTACGTAGTCTGGCATTGTTTGCATCTAGTTCTCAGTATAAATGAGTGTGTATTAGCCTGGTAGAACCGTTCCTGCTTTATTCATTTCACTACTGGTATCATTTTATGTACTCCTCTGCCCTTTTGTCTGAAAAGTTATACCCCACCACGTCTTTGACTAAATCTTCCGATATCAACCTGTCTATTCGCCATGGTTCGCCAAAAACTCGGAATACGACGTAGGGTATATGAATTCGAAATGTTCTCCACAAAACATCCCCTGTCTGTCCCCTTTTCTTTTGCGTTATCGGTTGCCATTCTATACGAAAACTCTTCTTCCCGTCACCTTTCCACCCTTCCCGACTCGCATCCCCGTCAGGCCTCCCATGCACGGCACAAATCGATGGGCATTTTTTCAGCTCCATGCCATGCACATATTGACCTTGGACCGCAGAACTATTCTTGCGCACTAGGCACCACGTGTTCGATTTTGCTCCGGATACGCAGAACGAGCTACTGCCAATTGCAACAGACGATGGATCTCCGTTCGTCGTTTCTGTGCACAACAATGCACCAAGCAAGCGCAAGAACTATGGGCTCCTAGGCCGATTTCCGCTAATCACTCCCCCTTCTTCCTCTTCCACTGCCGCTCCAGGCTTTCGTCTGTGCAGCAATGACTCCATTCGCCACGGGTGAGGTAATCCTAACAAGTCTGATACTACTGCGAAACTGGAACATGTAATTTTCACAGCTTCAGCACCAGTTCCGCTCACTGCCTCATGAATCCCAGGGTAAACTTTGTAATAACATCCTGCATACAACTCTGTTGTTCCCTTCAACATTTCCCGGAATACGGCTGTGCTCAATAAAGCAGGAATATGCACTGGACCACTCACAACTGTCCCACTGGTACATGCACCATCCACCTCACTATGCGGAAAATCCGTCCCGGAGTTTGACAACGTAATTCTGTTTGCCTGCTCTACAGCTTTCTCGACTGAGCGGCGCAAAAGCATCAATAGAACCGGTCTAGTGGACGTGAGTGCAGGTTCTATTGGAACTTTCCCATCGTAAACCATCCGATGATCGCCACCACTTCCAGAAAGAATAATACTTTCTAGTGTTCTCAGCCTCTTCTCCATGCCACTGTATGTGTTGGAATCAAGTACCGATTCCACTTTTCACTTCCTCTTTTGCGGGTACATCGCTTCAGATTCACCATCCGATTCGACATGATGTTCCACTCCGGCCTCTTCGTAGTCCACAACCTCTCCGTTGCTCCTTCGCCACTGTGTTGGTGACTGACCCCTGGACATTAACTTACTTCCCAGCACAAATTTTACGTGTTCATAGGAGACGCAAGGGTAATTCTTTTCAGGAATAGCATTGTATAACAATCTGCCTTCCGCAACCACTATTTCATCATGCCTTGGCTTCACAGAATCCGAATACCGCCACTTTGACACTTCCGTTACTGCAATATCCTTTTCCTCCGCCGGTAACTTCACAATTGCAGTATCCAAATCCTGACCCTGCTGCTCCACCACACTGGGCGTGTACACGCCATCTCTTCTGTTCACATCGATGCGGTCACCCACTGATGGTTTACCCGAGCAAATAGGATACTGCTCGGGAAGTTTCATTTCCACTACCATAGCCTTCCACCACATTGCGTCGTCCCCCACCTGGAACCATAACTCTATTTGGGTGCCGACAGACGGAAGTGTATCAACAGCTGCAGCCGGTTCACGCTCGCGACACGCTATTGCTTTTTCGCTTTGGCGCCTAATTCGCAATGATTCCCGCCTGGTCATAGTTCCTCCACCAAACAAAGATACTAGAGCCCACAATTTGCAATTCTGTTTAGGAAAAGTCTTCGTTGACTTCTTCAATACTACTCACCCATATCTGTAACGTCCAATTTTGCATTTTTACCGTATGATACGAAATCACTACAATGTTCCCTACTGCCACAAAAGTTGTCAACTACACTACTACTGCGTTTATGTTACTACTAACGCTTAAAGCCAGGGCGAAAATCACTGTTAGGGTCAATCCCGTGTTTAGGGGAGTGGCTTGATTACAGACTTTAGCGACTAGAATAGTAACCAAGCCGTACGTCTGTGTTTTCGGAAGTGGACGCGGACGTCCAGTCTCTCTAGTACGGGTCCTAGTCGGCCCCGAGATTTACTAGAACAAATGAACGTCCGCGTCCAAAAAAAAATAAAAATTTTTTGGATGCGGACGTCCACTTTCTCTAGTACATATGGCGGAATACTAGGGCCCGACATCCACTTTCTCTAGTACATATGGCGGAATACTAGGGCCCGACATCCACTTTCTCTAGTACATATGGCGGAATACTAGGACCCGACATCCACTTTCTCTAGTACATATGGCGGAATACTAGGACCCGACATCCACTTTCTCTAGTACATATGGCGGAATACTAGGACCCGACATCCACTTTCTCTAGTACATATGGCGGAATACTAGGACCCGACATCCACTTTCTCTAGTACATATGGCGGAATACTAGGACCCGACATCCACTTTCTCTAGTACATATGGCGGAATACTAGGACCCGACATCCACTTTCTCTAGTACATATGGCGGAATACTAGGACCCGACATCCACTTTCTCTAGTACATATGGCGGAATACTAGGACCCGACATCCACTTTCTCTAGTACATATGGCGGAATACTAGGACCCGACATCCACTTTCTCTAGTACATATGGCGGAATACTAGGACCCGACATCCACTTTCTCTAGTACATATGGCGGAATACTAGGACCCGACATCCAGTATACAATATATCAGCGAAAACCAGGAGGGAAGAAATTACAGCGGATGGTAAATTCAGGGCCCATATCGGACCGTATTTTATTCTCTCATTTAGGAAACTGCTCGTATACAATACGTCTCTCTAGAATAGGGAATACATATCTGGTCAGAATAGGAAATAAATACCCGGTTAGAATAGGAAATAAATACCCGGTTAGAATAGGAAATACGTATCCAGCCAGAATACAAAATACCTGTCAGCATATCGTCGATCACCCATCTCCCTCACTATCGCGTTCTCCCTACCATCCGAACGCCATGCACCACCATCCGCACATACTGCAAGAACCCTCACGACCTAGATTACAAAAAATACGCTCCTTCCCAATACCATCCCCGCTTTCCTCGACACCACCCCAGCCCATTAAATCATCAAGACATCAAACACGAACATGGTCAGCAAAATCTTACACCACTTGAAACGCACTCTCACTTCTATCGTATGCCCCAAAATATACACATACCAGAAACACTTCACAGCTTCATTCCCCATCTTCCTACATCCCTTCTTCACTCTCCTTGAGTCCTGCCGTTCCTGCTTCACCACTCCTGCATCACATACACAACATCAGAATCAACCACAACAGTCAGACTCAAAAGCAACGCTTACCACGACAGATATCCTAGAAACTCCCTTACTTACCTCTCCGAGAGGATGACTGAATCATCCATCCTACACAAAATACAAACCATGATCCAAAAACCTTGCAATGAATAATCAAAGTCAGCAGTCCATATCTTCGCAAAACAAGTCTTGGTGCTCAGTAAAACTTACCTTCTGTCATCAACATTCCTGCATCATCTACACAACATCGGAATCAACCACAACAGTCAGACTCAAAACCAACCTTCCATCACAGCATACTTTCAAAACTCGCACACTTACCTTCGCTCCACACAATACACACCATGACTCAATAGGCTTCCAATGAAAAATATCGCATCAACGGAAATAGTCAGACTCAAAACCAACCTTCCCTCGCTGCTTACTTTCAAAACTCGCACACTTACTTTACCTGTTCCATCCTGCACACAATAAAAACCATAAATCACGTAATCGTGTAGCCAAGAAAAGTAGTCAGCATTCCGCATCTTCGCACAACCGGTCTGGGCGCCCAATGTGACTTACCTTCCGTCATCACTATTCCTCCATCACCTACGCAACATCGGATTCAATCGCAACAGTCAGATTGAAAACCAACGTTTCCCTCGCTACATACCCTGAGAACTCGCAAATGTACCTCTCATCCATCCTACACACAATACAAACCATGATCCAAAAACCTTGCAATTAACAATAATCATAGTCAGCAGTCCATATCTTCGCAAAGCACATCTTGGCACTCAATGAAACTTACCTTCCGTCATCAACATTCCTGCATCATCTACACAACATCGGAATCAACCACAACAGTCAGACTCAAAATCAACCTTCCCTCACAGCATACTTTCAAAACTTCACGTACCTCTCTTCCATCCTCCGCTCAATACACACCATCAGTCAACAGGCTTCCCATGAAAAATATCGCATCAACGGAAATAGTCAGACTCAAAACCCACGCTTCCCTCAACGCATACCCTCGAGGGTAGAGGATGGAACGAAGGTACGTGCGCGAATCTTGATCAAGATTCGCGCACGTACAAAGCAAAGTCGGTCAAAGAAGATCAGTCGGTGATGAGGGCGGAGTGGAGCCTGCGGCGTCGACCGGACAGCTTTCTGCGTCCGCTTAAGTCTTGCTGTGCATACTCGAAATCATCGCCGGCAGTGAGATTGAGTATGGCCCAAGCCATGGTCTCTGATTCCCCGAACAAAGAGATCCGGATCGAGAACAACGAATATAAACATATAATCATATATATGAGAATCCATTTGCTTTCCTTACATGATCTGTGGCATATCCGCTGTAAAGCACATTCAGATTCCACGAAGTTTGGAAATAAAAAAGTTTATTATTACAAATGAATTAATTGAAAATTCATCTCCCAGGGCAGTCGTTCGTCCTTCCATGCACACGTTGCCAGCACGCAATGTGATGTAACAGTTGGAAATGATTGAACTCTCGGTTAAATTCCACCGTTGGGATGTCAGCTGGAGTGAGCACAAAACTACTACCCAAAAAACTACGAACACGTTACATTCCAAGTCTCGAAAGCACCACAAAAATAAAATTGGTCGCATCTGGACGGCACAGTCTCCCCTGTTCAGCTCGCAATCCTCCCTTTTGCGTCAAAACTCGACATGGAATGCAAGTATGAAGGGTGCTTCTACTACTGCGTAGATGCTTATGCGCTCGCGCTGCATGAGCGAACGTGTCGCTACCGTTTCAACCCCTCTCCCCAACATTTCAACAACGCTCGTGTCCCTGCCGTCACCCATGAGCCTGCTCGAAACGGCGACCATGATTCCCCGCAACCCAGCTCCCCAGACCCAGAATCTGGTCGTGCTTCCTCCAGCGACTCACCCTGTGACGCTTCACTGCCACCAACCTCAACCCCCTCCCGCGCAGACCTCCTCGTGCAATCCCTCGCCGCCAGTCTCACAACCCTCGAGTACAAGGCCGGCGCTGGCCGCGTGAGCGAAGTCATCACCATCCTACAAGACCCCGCATTCTCCCTAGAAAAGTTCAACAGCGCCGTTCGCACCGTAGAAGAATGTCGCCACGTTACCGCTTCCATGGTCGAAACACATTTCCGCACCGAAGGTTACAAGAGCCACATCATTCCAGACAAAACTGGTAAGTACTCGGCACAGCTGTACCTCCGCGACCCAGTCGACATGCTCCGCAGGCAGTTAGCACTGGCTAACGACCAAAATACTCTCTTCCACCCCTCCCCACAGACCGCCCCAGACGGCACCGCAATATTTTCTCATCCCCTACACACAGAATTCGCGAAAACGCTGCACCAGGTTACTAGACAGCGCGTGCAGCTCTCGGAAGATCCACAGGTCGTATGGGCAGAGGAAAATGATCCCACCGCTTCCTCCTTTGCCGGCCTCCTCCAAGTGTACTCCGACAAGAGCAGCACAAGCCTCAAGAGCTCCGCAATCGTCGCATACCCCATACACGTCACACTGCTCAACTTCTCCGCCCCCCTCCGTCGCCACTGCATCCGTACCGGCCTCACCATCGTCGGGTATCTTCCGTACATTGTTAACCCTTCGTCCAACGCCTTGTTCGGTGATGAAATGCCGACAACCTCTAGTTCTGCTAGTCGCGCTCGCAAAATTGATATTCTTCATAAAGCACTCGAAAAAGTGTTTTCGTCCCTATCCACCGCGTTCTCTTCCGGGTTCCCCTGCACAGACTCCACTGCAACTGCCCGCCAATGCTTTCCCATCCTAGCCAATTATTGCTGCGACTTTCCAGAGGCCAAAGAGCTCTCATGCACTCGCAACAGCACTACCACCACACATCCCTGCCACCGCTGCTACATCCCCGCCACTCAACTTGAATCCAGCGCGCCACACCAGCCCCGCTCCCTCGATGATACACGCTCTGCACGCCAAGAGAGCGCTCAGGAGCATACAACTGCTCCGCTCGAAGCTCTCTCCCTCCTCGAACAACACTCTGTCCTCGAATCGACCGCTCTTTTACCCACCAACAGTCCCCTAGACCCCTACAACATTTTCTCCTTCGAGCCTCTGCACAATCTCCACCTCGGCATCTCAAAGCTCATCAAACAGTGCATTGTCCACCGCCTCAGCTCCCCAGACCTCACCACCACTGCCTCCCATTCCGGGACACCTCGCACCTTCAAGAAGGTGAAAAAATCCATCCTCGCCGGCTCAAACAGCATTCTGTCCGCTATCGAACGCGACTACTACATCACCGGTCTTCATGTCGACTTCTCCAAGGGTGAGAAGGGCACCAATTTGAACGGCCTCTTCACGGAGGACGGCATACGCGGCATGCTCGCAGCCAAAGACTATCACCATGTCGACATGGTGTTCCCTTTCATCGCAGCATTCATTGACACATGCTGTGACGAAGTAGATACAGCCCCCCTCACTTCCATCTGCACGCAATACTCTGACCTCGTCGCATGGGTCATGAAACGCGGTCGCATCAAGCACTGGACTGCCGCCGAACTAGAAAGCCTCCAGAACTCCATTTCCTATTTCAAACAATCAATGCTCTCCACCCTCGGCCCATTCCACACCACAGGTCTCAAAACTTTCAAGTTCCATCTTCTAGACCATCTTCCCGGTGACTTGCAGAGATATGGCGCCCTGGAACACATTGATGCAGGCCCCTACGAACACTCGCATCTTCTGTTCAAACAGAGTTATAGGAAAACCTCTCGAAGGCGCTCCACAGCCATGGAAGAGACTATTCGCCACATGGAATTCTCCTTGGCCACTCCAACTGGTCATACCCCATCGAACACATTGGGAAACGCACGCATGATATCGCCCACAGACGGTGCAGTACTCGTTCGCGACGGATTCACCGTTGCACTGCACGACTTTGCCTCCCTGCTGCCCGATGCAACCCTCCTCGTTGCAGATATCGACGGACAGCCCGATCCTGCCACTCTTTTGCCGCTGCACAACTCCTCGTTCCCGTCTGGCACCATAACGCTATTCCAGCAACTCGGTGACACAGCTGCACAAGCGTTCCTCACCCTCGCTAGACTGCGCGCCACGGCAGAAGGCCCTCCAATACATGACATGGACATTTCCGTCACCGTGGTAAAGTCCGCCTACGTCATGGGAGGGTACGTCCCAGATGCCGACGACTTTGACCCGCACAGTGGCATGCTTCGCCCCACAAACGTGTCGAGGCACAAGCAGCAGCGCGTCTTTGCAACTTCATCGTTCGGCCCCGCAAAGAGATCGCAGTACTCCTTTGTCGTCATCTCCGGAACTGCCGATGACTACAGAACCATATGGGTAGGGCGCGTCCTGGCACTGGTACGCCTGCAGTCTCCAAACCTGTTTCAACCTGTAGAACTCGCTTTCGTTCAGTATATGACCTGCTTTGCCCCAAAAACCGCTGTGGAAAAATCACTTGGGTGCATTTGTTTAAAGTGGTCCACATGGGACCCGGACAACGGATCCGTTGACAGCAATGACACTGCATCCCACAGTGCAGGTGGTCCTTGGTTTGACCTCATTCCTGCATCTACTATATCTGGCACCGTGCACATCGTACGAAGTAACTTTCCAGTCAAGCCATTTACGAAACAAATGCACTGGTCGGACCACCGTTTCTATCTCAACCGCTTCTACACCAACACTGATTACCAATTCACAGATGATAATGAAGAAGAATAAATCTAAATCGCAGCACTCTATTGATAATGTACTACATGATAAACCTTCTAGTCAACGTCACATTTACTGCACTAATTTCAACCATCCTCCATTACGCCAAAACCGTTATCAGCAGTGGCTGCATGGCGCCGCTCCATGCCCCCATACTGTGGGGCATTGATTTCGACATTCAGGTTTGCAGTCAGGTGTCCAGCATATGGGTCAACGACGAAAAGTTCTGCGCCAATTAGTCCTTGCGCAATCACACAATCCATTACAGCACCGAGGTTTGACGTAATATGCGATTGAATCCAATCCTCGGACACTAGAACAAGTGATGAGCAGCGGTTTACATCATCAACGACATGAACAATTCCAGACCCCTCTCCGCTTTGCCACACTTCAACAGCCTCTCTCGTCACAGTACGGCTTGCAAACACATGCCGTGACTGTGCACTAGTCCGCTGTTCGCTCTCGACAACGTCCGTTTCTTCCCTTGCTTGCGAGCCTTGGAGACAAGACATGCAGTACACCACCATACCAACTAATTGCTGAAAAGCTACCCCCACATATTGACTGTACCGCCTTGTAAACTCCTTCTGCCGTGCACCTCCTTTCCCCTTCGGTTCATCCAAACACTCCACAGTAGTCACTAGCCAAGCATCCAGGCGCGCCAGCGTTAGTATGCTCGTCTCTATGTCCATTACTTGTTCTGGTCGTATCGAATAACCCCTGAAGATGTCCAGCACATTCACAGCTACTCGGTTGTTAAACCATGCATCACCATTCACTTCCATTTCGAAGCTGTCAGGAACCAAGCCTTTGCTGTATCGCAGCTCTGAGAACGGTGCCGTTCGCCACCTCCCCATATCCAAATCACCGTTACTTTCCCGTTTCAAAAGCTTCTCAGACGCTTCGCGCTTTTGTTCCTCTCGCTCGTCCATCTCAGCTCGCGTCGTCAGCATCGTGCATCTAGACATTAATTTCGTGTACCCCAGCGAACCGAACAATCTGTCCCTCGCATTACGCTTCCGTGCACTCATCACGTCGGACAGTTTCTGCGTCACCTTCACTTTCAATTCCTTGCTCCCCGCCACAGCCTCTTGACAGCACACACGCTGCTCCTCATCGGAAAACACATCACACCACGGACTTTGACGCAGTACGTGTCGCACCAAGTCATTCAGCAGATCACTCTCGTCCCTGTACGAAGGTGTATACCACTGCAGATTCTTGATGATATAGCCCGGAGGGGTAGCAATATATCCTACACCGTTTTCGCTCCAAAGTGCCCCTTCTACCGGCTCTACCTCGATGGTACGTCCAGTCCAACGTCTCTGCGTTTGTTCCGCTATAGGGTCCAGCTCCATAGTCTCGTTCTTGCACCACTTTGTCAGGTTTTCCTCAACCGCCCTAAGAACTCCAAGGTATTTCACAGGAATGGCTTTCTGTATTTTCGACTTACCGCCACCGTGATCACTGATTCTACCTGTTCTCGCAATTGCAGTAAGGCTGGCATTTTCCGCCTGCAGAGTCTTCACCTTAGCCTCCAACGCAACAATCTCCGTGGTGAGCGCCTTGTTTGCTATGTCCTGGCTAAACACTTTTTTTTCCAGCTCCGCGATCTTCTTCTTCTGCGCATTGATGCGACTCGCCATTAAATCGATGGATTCCGGCGGATGCAACCTCTCTGCCCTCACCGTCCCCCCATCTCCCACGCTATCGGGAATATGATGTCCTCCATCGCCAATAGCCTGACGTCGCGGGGGCGTTACGCGCATATTTGGCACCAATGACACTCTGTTGTGACGAGGCCCGCACTCCGGCTGCTCTCTCCCCTCAGTACCACCTGACCGCCGATGATAGTTGGCATCCTGTGAACGTTGCTCAGAAACAACATCCCTTGCCGCTATCCTCGGGTCCCTGACTGCATTACCTGCTGGGGCTGATGTACTCGGCATAGTTGGCGCAGTGGGGGTCACAGCCTCCAGTGTCTCGGAACCCCCGGCTGGGACTCCGTCTGCAGCACCTCCGCATCTGCCAACCCGGGAGGAACTACCTTTGCCATAGCACTCTGCCGCAATTCCAACATGTTTTGAGCCACTATCATGTCATCATCATGATGTTCACTGTCCCTGCGAGCACGCTTGCCTCGGTCAAGCCCCATCTCTCTCCGCGCCGTTCCTCCTTCCTCACTTTCTCGCTGCGGATCCCCAGTTCTGCGCCGGTCCGTCTTGCGACTACCGGACCGCGGTTCAATGCTGCCGGTAGGCCCAGACCGCTTCTTCGCACGGGATTGTCGGGCACTCGATACAGCAGCTGCTGACCGGGTTTTCTGGAGGCCCGGAGGCTTTGGAGCTTTCTTCGCAATACGCGGCGGCATAATGAAGCTTTCCCGGAAGCGATGGAACGATTGAGTTGCACGAGATACAAAAAAGATTGCTGTATAGTGTCGGTAACCACAACGGTCTGCGATGAACGTTCAGGTCAGGTCAAGTACCGGATAATACGCCAACAGCCCAGATTGTATACGGTAGGCAGTCATCAACAGTATTTAATGAGGTACAATTACAGCTGTCGAGCTAGGCCGCGAGCACCCCTATGTCCGGAAGACGTCCTGATTTGAATTAAAATTTGGGCTATTCTCAAAAACATGCACATGTGAACATGTTTTTGAGATGGGGGTGTGCCGTACGGCACAATCGACCGCCCAAATCGATGTTTTTTGCAATATTTTTTTGTGCCCGAAATTTTAGAATTTCTGGGCTGGCCAGCAATGCAATCGAGCTGGACATCCACCGGACGTCCATTTCAGGTTGGTCGTGAGAGAGCGGGGCGGGACCATGATGGAACAAGGACCAAGACCTGTCCCTGGCGTATTGAGCCTGAAATTGACCCTTCGTCAGACGCCATTTAGCCTTACAGTTGGTGCTTACAGAAGCCAGTGATGACCCCGCTCGGGGCGGCGGTCGGTTCCTGGGGCCGTTGTGGCCAAATTAGACACCCTGATTTGAATTAAAATTTGGGCTATTCTCAAAAACATGCACATGTGAACATGTTTTTGAAATGGGGGTGTGCCGTACGGCACAATCGGCCGCCCAAATCAAGGTTTTTTACAATATTTTTGCTGCCCGAAATTCTACAATTTCTGGGCTGGCCAGTAATGCATTAGCTATGTGCTCTAAACCGATTCTAACAAGCAGAAAGAATCCTCTCCTTCATGACGATGCTCTCGAATTGAGTGCAATGCAACGGACTCCCTCCAGGAGAACGACAAAGCATCGTCTTTTGCAAGACATTTTCGTACGAAAAATAATCGAAACACATATTTGACTTTAACCTAACAGCTATCGCGAGCACCGTACTCAGCTAAATTTCCTCTGTAATTTCCTTCCTCCAACCAATCAATAGCCGCTTGGTCACAGGCTTAAAAGCCTTCCACTATTTGTCCTATCCATCGAAGAGGGTTCGATCCAGGCCTTGATGGGTGTGGAACCCGAGAACTTGAAAATGGAACATATTGCGACAGAGATGAGATGTCATTCTCTTTCGTTTACTTTTTTCTAACAAGATTCTAAACGTCTACGCAGCGGAACGAACCCAATGTCGTCCGTCCGTTTTCAGCCCGGTGAGATGTTTTTGCCATTAACGGAGGTGGAGGCGGCTATGGAGGAAGCCTGCGGTTCGGGTATTCTTTCCATTAACGGAGGTGGAGGTGGCGGCTTTGGAGGAAGCCTGGAGAACATGTGAGATGTCAGTACCCATGGATCACAAGAAAAACATGTAGAGGTCCAGTTTGGATATTGTTGCCATTAACGGAGGCGGAGGAGGCGGCTACGGTGGAAGCCTGGAGAGCATGTGAGATGTCAGTACCCATGGATCACATGAAGAACATGTTGAGGTGCGGTTCGGATATTCTTTCCATTAACGGAGGCGGAGGAGGCGGCTACGGTGGAAGCCTGGAGAAGAATAGAATAGTCCTATACCCATGGATCACAAGTAGACGTAGTTGGGCTCCTTTTCGAAGCCCATTCGTCTCTTGAATAAATTTAGCACCCAAATCATATACGATTGCCGAGTTGACACCCCGTATGTCTCGTTGGTAGAAATAGCAGGGGTTCCACCACTCAGCTGGCGGGAAGTAGTTACTGATTATATGAGATATGGCTTAGCTCCCGCCAAAACCGATAGCTCTGGGCTCAGGTTCTCCAAATGTGGTTATACGAATGTGTTCTGACAATGGTAGAAGACGAATATCTGCATCCTGCTTTGAATTAAAATTTGGGCTATTCTCAAAAACATGCACATGTGAACATGTTTTTGAGATGGGGGTGTGCCGTACGGCACAATCGACCGCCGAAATCGATGTTTTTTGCAATATTTTTTCTGCCCGAAATTGTAGAATTTCTGGGCTGGCCAGCAATGCATCTGAGTCGGACATCCCCACGTCCAGTGGCCGTCCGGATGTCGCTCACCTGGTAAGCGTGAGGCACCTGTGTCAACCTATGTGACTGGCGGCCTTGCAGTACAACACTCAAAGGCAGGGAATCACAATCTTTTTAAAATTTTTTCTCTACCACGTATCCGTCACAACTTATTACCTACACCGGTTACGGGTTTCAAGACCTTTCCAGTGCTGTGTACCCGTATACTCTGTTCCGTTCGATATCAACCAGTGTTCCTCACGAAAGAGTGCAAACGTCACGAGATACGTCGTCAAATTTGACTGTCTCGCCGAGCGGTCGCCATCCTGTACCGAATTTTCCACTCATTCCATTATGACGAATAAGCGCAGGCGCAACAGCAATCCGATCGTTGACGACGCAACCGTGCCAATTCTGCGCGAACCCGCTAGCCCTTGGGAGGATTCTAGTGACATGGGTACACGTCGAAACGTAGGTCGCGCCGCCCGCGAAACTACTCTCGCTGGCAAAGACTTCCTCCGCCTCTTGCTGGATTTATTCGCCCACTCAAGTTTCGCAGACTTGACGGACAAGCCGGGAGGTTTCACATACGCGGACCTTGGCGCTTGGGTTGCGCAGGGCACGGAAGAACAATTTGTGGCGCTGCAAGGTCGACTCAGCATGTCCTTCAGCGGTCGTTCGAAGAATGCTGGAGTCGAGGCGGATGTTGCCGAAATCGTCATGGCAGAGATGAACGTTGAGCGAGCCAAGCAGATTGTTCGTCTGGCATTACCCATTGCCGAGTTTTCAAGACAGGATGAGCGTATCGGGCAATGGGTTGAGCACTGCATCCTTTCTGGGATCGTGCCGCAGACCTTCCTTATTGGATGTAACATGCTTCCTTCGCCACTACAGGCGCCGCAGCGCGGGGAACCAAGCGCCTTCGTTCTTGCTCCACCGGAAACGTTCGAGGTATTGATGTATTTCCAAGCGTTGTCTATCATCCGAAATCACAACAAGAACCTGCCGCGTCGCCGAATAGGAGATGCGGCCGAAGAGGGGAACGAAGCCGCACGCGTCCCAGCCCATCGGAAAAGCACTAATCGAGCTTGTTACGTGGTTCAAGTTTTATACCATGCTTGGACCGATGTGGCCTACGCCGCAAAGTTTTCCAGCTTCGAAGAGTTGATGGCGCCGTACATCATTTTCGACAGCAGTGAGCATTGGTTTGACGTGCTCGATGAAGGTCTATTCGCACCGATGGAGCAGAAGCTAGATCTCTACCACAACAAAGCTCCCCTATCTCATCCTGATGGATATGGTGGAAAAGTAGAGACAAGAACCAGTGCGCAGCACAGTGCATTTAGGGACCTTGTGAGGAAGTTCTTCGACCGGTTGCAGTTTCTTATCGTCAACCCGGACCTGTACACCTGGCCGGAGTCCGACCGCTGGGGGGCACTGGAAATATACTTCTCAAGCGGAAATCCGGACAAGCTGCCAGCGTATTTTGACACCCTCGACGAAGACGTTATGGCTGTCCTCCGCCCGGCACCACAAGCCGCGGACGCAGAAAAGGTCCCCAAGCCGGTTGATGACACTCCCACTCGTCGCAACACAGGAGGGAGAGGTTTGGTTCCGTCGACAAGACACACAACCAGGCTTCAACTTGGACCTGGGAGGACCAGTCTTACTGCCCAAGGGCCGTCTCCCCCGTCACCGTCACCCCATGCGACAGAAGAGCAGGAAAGTGAAGGGCAGGCTCTCGCAAAGGACTTTCTTTCGAAAATGAGTCAGTATTGCCGGGTGTACGACGTCCCTTTCGAAGATTTGGTCAGTGCCGACGAGAGCCGAGAACACGTGCCCATCACGGGCAACGTTCAGCTCATTCTGACTGATCCGCCCTACAATGTTCGTCGTAAGAGGAACGATTCCAACTCTTCGTACGACAGGCTAACTGCAGAAGATATGCAGGCTAGCATCGAAGTGTTTGACGAGCTGTTGCGCCCCGGTGGCCACGGCATCGTGTTCTGCTCGGTTTTGCAGTTCTACGAATGGTTCCATTACTTGGAAACGTACAAAGGACCGCAGTCAGAAGGCCCAACCGATACTGCTGCCAGTGATGACGGGTCGGATGAAGAAGAGGTTACGTCCATGAATTCGGACTCCGAAGCATCGCAGCACAGTGGCGAAGAAAGTGCGGATGAGGAGGAGGACGAGGAGGAGGAGGACGTCGTTCGGAATTCAGTTTTCTTCGTTGACGAGGTACCTCTGTTGTTTGTCCGACTACCTGGGCACCTCTATCAAATGCCGGGGCGGAAGAGGTACCAACGCATGAACATGGCAGAGGTCGCTATCCACTTCTGGAAGCGAGGTGTTCCGTTCAAGACCGGAAGCGAGATGGTGGCCTATAGGAACCACGGATACATGGACGGCACGTACCCGGCGTGGTGCAACGTCACCATCAATATGCCCGCCATCGATTCGAATGAGATGGTGTGGCGAACAAGGAGCACAACCGGTGCTACGGTCAGAGTTCGTGCAGAGCAGAAGAGCGTCGCTCTCATGATGGAGTTGATCAGCCAGCATTCACAGCCTGGTGATATTGTTGTCGATCCATTCTCTGGCACTTTCGCAACGGGAAAAGCAGCTATGAGCTTGCCTGAGCACCGTGTTTTCGTCGGCAGTGACATGGACAAATTGTGTGTGGTACGATCGCTTCCAAAGCTGTGTGCAGTCATGTCACGTGTAATTCTTTCAAACAACACTGACATGAGGGTCACGACAGAAGCGAAACAGAGTGCTGAGAAGTTCTTGGCGTCCCCCTCTGTCACGATGCGTACGCAGAGGGAACGCAGGATCATCGAACCCCCACCTGGCCTTCCCCTGTACCAGAGGTTCCCGAAATATATTCGGCAGTACCTCTGGCAGCTGTGCCCAGAGTCGATTGCGTCGCGCGAGCACATGGAGAAACCGGTACATTATTGGCCACCTTCCCTGCGCCGCTGGTTGCAAACTGAAAACCCTCGCGTGATGCGGGCACACGATTGTGTTGCGAAAAAATTGAGCGTTCGACCATCGCTGATTAAGCATCCAAATGCAGGAAGAGGGCTCTTCGCTGAACAGACATTTAATGTTGGTGACGAAGTATGTGCATACTACGGAACTGTTGTGTACTCTGATATGAGCAAGGAGTCGATGAGGTTCGCGTACGGAGAGGGTCACATGGCGATAACGAAGGAAACATTCTTGATGTATGCTATCAAGCTGTATGCAACAGCGGAGGACGACGAAAACATCGAGCATCCAATTTGGATTGTTCCGGCTCCGTTCTGTTCGGCGCAGTTCATCAACGACCCGCGGTATTTGCGAGGTGAGGACACTCCGGCGGAAGACACCAGGCGGATGGCCAACGTCGAGTTTGTCGAGAACTACAGCAGCGGTTCGACGGGGAAGAAGCTCAAGGCGAAGGACCTAGAAAATCCGAAGATCATTGTAGTACGTGCAATCCGCGATATCCGTCCGGGGCAGGAGCTCTACGTTCATTATGGGACAGCGTTTAGAGCATGGAATTAGGGTCACGAAAGATGTTTTCATTTCGACTACAAATAAAGCTACGTTCCAGAGTTGAAGTATATCATATAATGCAGAATGTCCAGCCACCATTAGTCCAGGGTGAAACCTATTCGGCAGTACTCGCCTGTCAAAAACCAATCGTTCACACTCTAGGTGCACTTCGTCCGAGCAGTGAACCTGACTGCTTGGTTGCTGTTATGCGTGCAGATGCAAAATACAAGACCAAGTTGAAATGGACGCCCGGTGGATGTCCAGCTCAGTTGCATTGCTGTCCAGCCCAGAAATTCTACAATTCAGGGCAGAAAAAATATTGCAAAAAACATCGATTTCAGCGGGTCGATTGTGCCGTACGGCACACCCCCATCTCAAAAACATGTTCACATGTGCATGTTTTTGAGAATAGCCCAAATTTTAATTCAAATCAGGGTGTCTAATTTGGCCACAACGGCCCCAGGAACCGACCGCCGCCCCGAGTGGGGTTGTCACTGGCTTCTGTAAGCACTAACTGTAAGGCTAAATGGCGTCTGACAAAGGGTCAATTTCAGGCTCAATACGCCAGGGACAGGTCTTGGTCCTTGTTCCATCATGGTCCCACCCCACTCTCTCACGACCAACCTGAAATGCACGTCCGGTGGATGTCCAGCTCGATTGCACTGCTGGCCAGCCCGGAAATTCTAAAATTTCGGGCACAAAAAAATTGTAAAAAATCAACGATTTCAGCGGGTCGTTTGTGCCGTACGGCACACCCCCATTTCAAAAACATGTTCACATGTGCATGTTTTTGAGAATAGCCCAAATTTTAATTCAAATCAGGGTGTCTAATTTGGCCACAACGGCCCCAGGAACCGGCCGCCGCCCCGAGCGGGGTCATCACTGGCTTCTGTAAGCACTAACTGTGAGGCTAAATGGCGCCGGAAGATGGGCCGATTGCAGGCTTCAAGCCTAAGTTATGCTAGGGAGAAATCTTCTTCCGTGTTTCATCATGGTCCCGCCTTACTCCCTCAACAGAAACACTACTCACCCATCACGTTACTCATATTCCGTGCACTTTATATTAGTAGTGAACCCGCCTGCTTAGTTGCTGCAATGCGTGGATGTAGGCAGCACACGACCAACCTGAAATGGACGTCCGGTGGATGTCCATCTCAGATGCACTGCTGGCCAGCCCAGAAATTCTAAAATTTCGGGCACAAAAAATCTTGCAAAAATCAACGATTTGGGCGGGTCGATTGTGCCGTACGGCACACCCCCATCTCAAAAACATGTTCACATGTGCATGTTTTTGAGAATAGCCCAAATTTTAACTCAAATCAGGGTGTTCCCCGGATAAAGGGGTGCTCGCAGCCGCCCCAAAAGCCGCCTAGCTTGACAGCTGTAATTTTAACACATTACACATCAAGGACACTGCCTGCTTCACGCCACCTCGTCAGGTTTCGAGAGCCCGACTCGGGCCCGTTCTGAACGGACACTCACATCTCGATTGCCTGTCTTGCATTCCAGCGGTCACGATAGGTGTGTACCTAACAAAATTTCGGTTGTATTGTGTTATTATTTCCAGCGATTGGCGTTCACGACCATTCTTCAACTTAACGTGAAACATACCATCCACATCACTCGAATACGTCAACGTCAACCATCTCTTTTCCTTTCCAACTCAACAACCATGGCGGATACGCATTTCAGCAGTTTGTTTTCAACGGTTTGCGGCGATCAAGTGAGCGCGTCAGCGGAGTCGCGCGGACTCAAGCGCGGCGTCGATGTCGACTTGTTTGCGGACGTGGACGGTGCGGCTGTGCATATTGGGACGGCTTCGGTGAGCACTGCTGGTGGCGATGTTGGCCTTCCGCGCACGCTGCACAACCACAAGCTGCCGGAAACCGACGAGGCCGACTATATCGTCGTGCGCAACATTGCGACTAAGGACAAGTTCAAGGACCTCCCGTTCCCGTACATGTTTGATGGCGCCGAGGGACCGCCGGAGACGATGGGTGGAGCATACGCCGCGGCGTTTTACCCTTGGGATACTCGGATGATGCGCCCCGCTGCGGAGGATGGCTCTAGCGACATTCGTACCCCTGCTGCAGCGTCAAACTTCAACGCAGCGACGAACCAGGCCAGCTCGGGACGGATGCCCAGTACCGGTCCAGCAGGCGAAATCACTGGTTCGGGGGGTACGAAGCATCCAGCACGCTCCGTCCCGGTTTCGGGAGGCACGAAGCGCCCTGCTCGCTCTGCCAGAGCCTCCAGTGGAGGCACGAAGCACCCTGCTCGCTCCAACGTCACCGAAGCTACTACGCAGGACGTAACCGAGGTGGACGACGAACCGGAGGTGGCGGAAAGCATTCGTGAGCAGCAGGGGACGCAAATTATGGTGCCCAAGTTTGTGACGTCGGATTACGTCGGAGAAGGAGCGACTGTGTTGGTGAGGCAGCTAGTGGAACCGGCCGTGACCCTTCGCGATGTCAAAGAAGACCACGTGGAGGACCTGCGCAACAATATGTTGGCGGTGGGGTATGTGAGCTCTTCGCGTATCACTGTGACGGTGCTGAGGTCGCAGAACACGCATTTGTCCGCCGACACGCGTCTGTTCCAGAATGGCAAATTCCATGCCAATGCGAACGTGACCGTGATCGACGGACTGCATCGTCTCAATGCTATGCATAGCATTGCGGATGACTTCACGCGCCTCACCCGTATGCACAGAACCAAGCTGCCACAGGAGGCAAACCGCTTGCGCTGGGTTACTCAGCCTCTGGATGTGTACTACCTTCGCCGCAAGGACGACAGTGATCTCCAGCCTCATGAGATCATCCACAAGAGTGCAGAGTCGAACCATACGACTGGGACGCAACTGACGGAGCGCTCCCTGGTTCGAATCTTGTCGTCCATCCAGCAGTTCATCCGTACGATTGCTGTTGCAAACAACGTGGAAAACGCTGGCGACTTGCGTGAGTCTGATGTCATCCGAACATTGTTCGAGGCGCAGTTCATGGGGATGATGAATTCGACGAACACGGCTCGGCGGTGGACGCGTTTGGCTATAGCAACGCTGAAGCATCCTGTTCTCGACGACGTGTTGCGTGAGCTGAACAATTCCGAGCGCCGCAACGAGATTGGGATAACGCACCTGGACCACAAGATAGTGCGCGAGTTGCTGGAAGAAAACTTTGTCTTCGTCTTGCGTGGTCTTTCGGAGTACTTGAACCCTGCTCATGGCGGACGTCCGGATGGACGCTTTGACGTGAACGACTTTTATACATACGTCCGTCGCGTGACTGCAATAGCAAATTCTCTGTACGCTGCGTTTGGGCGCCCAAAGAGTATTATGCGCAAGTCATTTCTGAGCACAGAGATGGCAATTGGGTCGGTTAAGCAGCCGAAGGAGTTGCAATGGCATCTCACCAATGCCATTGCAATGTATAGAGGGGACGACCGGAGCAGTGAGGTTCGAATGCGACGGAGAACCACGCGTTTACAGGATTTGGAAACGAACTTGAAAGAGTTTTTCAATCCGACATTGAAGAAGAAGACTAAGGCTCGACGCAAACGCCGCCCTTCTGCTGCCAATGTGAGACTCACTCACAAGAAGCAGCGGAATGTCGAACATGAGCCTGCTTCGCATGGCATCCGCCGCCGTTCACAGCGACTTCGCTCGACGGGGAGCACACGCCTCGAGGAAGAAGAGCCGGTTGTGGTACAACAATCCGCCGGGGAAGAAGAGCAGGCCGTTGTTGATAAACCCACCGATCAACAACAAGCCACTGCTTCCGGTGATGAGGTTGACGAAGACTCCGCCCGTTCCCCCGATTCTGCCGTTGAGATTGTCCCCCAAGATAACCAACGTGCTGGTGCGACTCCCTCCAACCAAGAATCTGTCCATACCGCTTCGGACGAGGAAGACAAACAGGGTGCAGACGAGGGCCAAGTCGAAAGCAAGGGGGTCCGCGAAGTGACAATTACATTCACTGTTCCGGAAGGAGTGGAAGTCGATGAAGACGGTTACATCGTTCGTGACTCTCCTTCTGAAGACGACCTCCTCTTCGACGACCGTATGCCGTCTCTTCCTGACGATTTCGAAGACCGAGCCGAAGGGCATCATCTGGCGCAGCGTCCCGCGGATGTCATCGCATCGGTGAGGGTTGGCTGTCTGCCCCCGATTGAGCTCAGGTTGTTATTGGAGAGTGTGGAAATCGATGAGGAGGGCAGAGAGGTGAGGTATTTGAAGCAAGTGGCGATGGACCCTGTGTTTGAGGGGCTGCATATTCCGGAAGAACATCGGGCTCGTGTGCTATTCGAAATCGATCACGTCTATCCGATGTTCTTCGCAGCGTGGAAGATGGCTGCCAAGGCGATGTGTGAGCCTACATCGACGTTTCTACCCTCGAGGCTGGACTTCGCTCAGGTTGCGCGAATGTCTACAAGCTGGAAGGATTCGTATGAGGCCGGCACTGGTATGGCGTACTTCCACAATTGCCGAACGGAAATCAACGAGCGAGGGTATACGGTGATGCACAATTTCGCGGATGTAAGCTACCTAGATGCGTCGGACAAGTTCCCATTTGACTTGGGTCTCATGGAAGAAATTCCTAACCAGGAATTGTTTCGGTACTTTTTGGGAACGTGGGAGGGGGAGCAGGTGCACAAGGACCCTGGGAACCGGCAGCTGTGGAGTCCCATTGTCAATACGGGGGACGATGAAACAGACGAGAAGAACCGGAATGAGGGGAGGGCTCGCTTCACGTCTACGCGCCACTGCCTGGTTGACTATGCCGAGAACGATGAGACGCATATCGACCGGTTCAAGTTTGTGACGCGGCGAGCCCTGCTGGATGTGTGGTTGGGAATCCTTGTCCGGCTGACAGGGCTGGAGGAGTGCGGTTTACCGGGAGAAAAACTTGTCATGCCGGCATCTGGGGGACGGTTTTTGATAACGGGAAAGGGGTGTCCTCGGCAGGTCCCACACAATGATTTCCCTGTTCCTCCTCGCGACCGCAAAGATCAACTTCCGGGTTACTTTGTTATTGCCAACGGAGATGACCCATTCCCTATCTGGGTGTGTCCAGGGTCCCACAAGTACGTCTTTTCCAAAGCGCTGGAATTAGATATGTACGCCAAGACGATGAAGCTGAAGAAGGTAATCGTTCCGCCACGTTCAGTCTTCATCGGTCACGGCCATGTACAACATGCCGGGGCAGGGCATGTCGACAGAGTTGTGTCACACACGACAACGAGGTATCACACGTATTTCAGGAATGCGTCGTATCCGATTCCCGACAATGTTTCGTTTGGTTTCATCAGGCGGTTGGGATTCGAAGAAGAAGTCATCGCCAATGCTCCGCGCCGGTCTGCAAGGCAAAGTCAACCGGCACCTGTCAATGTTCGCCACAAGACAGTTGTTCCCATCCCGGTCAAGAAAGATGGTAGGCCGAAGACAGGGCAGCTCCGAATGATGCGGATGAAGACGACAGAACCTCGCAAGGATGTAATGCACACACCGAGTGTGGCCCCGGTAGTGCCTCTTCTGCCGGGACAACCTGGATATCTAGTTCACTATCATAGTGAGGACGAAGAGGAAGAACAGTTTTCCGACGGCTAGATATCTTAACAACAACTACTTTAGCAAACAATTATCGAGAATATAATCATCTCCTTTATCACTTTCAATCTATGAACCTACTATAATGCACTTCCGTTCCATGCTTTCAAACTAGATTGTCCATTCCCTAGTGGGTTGGAGCATGATTCCAGGACGATTCCCTCACATCTCTAGACTCGATGGTCTATGCTAGAAATAGCAGAACAATTGGGTTTATACGTGCTTCATCGCCAACTTGCTTCTGGTAATGGCTGGACGTGCACGATACACGATCACCTGAAATGGACGTCCGGTGGATGTCCAACTCAGATGCATTCCTGGCCGGCCCAGAAATTCTACAATTTCGGGCACAAAAAAATATTGCAAAAAACATCGATTTGGGCGGTCGATTGTGCCGTACGGCACACCCCCATCTCAAAAACATGTTCACATGTGCATGTTTTTGAGAATAGCCCAAATTTTAATTCAAATCAGGGTGTCTAATTTGGCCACAACGGCCCCAGGCACCGGAACCGCCGCCCCGAGCGGGGTCATCACTGGCTTCTGTAAGCACTAACTGTAAGGCTAAATGGCGCCTAACGATGGGTCGATTCCAGGCTTCAAGCCTAAGTTATGCTAGGGTGACATCGTTTCCCCTGTTCCATCATGGTCCTGCCTTACTCCTCCACGACAAACACTACTCACCCATCACGTTACTCGTATTCCGTGCACTTTGTATGAGTAGTGAACTCGCCTGCTTAGTTGCTGCAATGCGTGGATGTAGGCAGCACACGACCAACCTGAAATGGACGTCCGGTGGATGTCCATCTCAGATGCACTGCTGGCCAGCCCAGAAATTCTACAATTTCGGGCACAAAAAATCTTGCAAAAATCAACGATTTGGGCGGGTCGATTGTGCCGTACGGCACACCCCCATCTCAAAAACATGTTCACATGTGCATGTTTTTGAGAATAGCCCAAATTTTAATTCAAATCAGGGTGTCTAATTTGGCCACAACGGCCCCAGGCACCGGCCACCGGCCCCGATCGGGGCTATCACTGGCTTCTGTAAGCACCAACTGTAAGGCTAAATGGCGTCTGACGAAGGGTCAATTTCAGGCTCAATACGCCAGGGACAGGTCTTGGTCCTTGTTCCATCATGGTCCCGCCCCGCTCTCTCACGACCAACCTGAAATGGACGTCCGGTGGATGTCCAGCTCGATTGCATTGCTGGCCAGCCCAGAAATTCTAAAATTTCGGGCACAGAAAAATATTGCAAAAAACATCGATTTGGGCGGTCGATTGTGCCGTACGGCACACCCCCATCTCAAAAACATGTTCACATGTGCATGTTTTTGAGAATAGCCCAAATTTTAATTCAAATCAGGGTGTCTAATTTGGCCACAACGGCCCCAGGAACCGACCGCCGCCCCGAGCGGGGTCATCACTGGCTTCTGTAAGCACTAACTGTGAGGCTAAATGGCGCCGAAAGATGGGTCGATTCCAGGCTTCAAGCCTAAGTTATGCTAGGTACGCATCTTCTTCCGTGTTTCATAATGGTCCCGCCTTACTCCCTCAACACAAACACTACTCACCTATCACGTTACTCATATTCCGTGTACTTTGTATTAGTAGTGAACCCGCTGGCTTAGTTTCTGCAATGCGTGGATGTAGGCAGCACACGACCAACCTGAAATGGACGTCCGGTGGATGTCCAGCTCAGATGCACTGCTGGCCAGCCCAGAAATTCTAAAATTTCGGGCACAAAAAATTGCAAAAATCAACGATTTGGGCGGTCGATTGTGCCGTACGGCACACCCCCATCTCAAAAACATGTTCACATGTGCATGTTTTTGAGAATAGCCCAAATTTTAATTCAAATCAGGGTGTCTAATTTGGCCACAACGGCCCCAGGAACCGACCGCCGGCCCCGATCGGGGGCTATCACTGGCGTCTGTAAGCACCAACTGTAAGCCGGAGCCGGCTGCCGCCCCGATCGGGGCTATCACTGGCTTCTATTAGCACCAACTGTAAGCCAAAATCGCGTCTCACGAAGGGTCGATTTCAGGCTCAACACGTCAGGGAAAGGTCTTGGTCCTTGTTTCATCATGGTCCCGCCCCACCCTCTCGCGACCAACCTGAAATGGACGTCCGGTGGATGTCCAGCTCGATTGCATTGCTGGCCAGCCCAGAAATTCTAAAATTTCCGAAAAATCAATTTGGTGGCCCAGCATCTCCTGTGCCGAAAATTCCCGCACTCAGTTCTGATATACGTCTAGACGTGTTTCCCACTTGTACGCATCAGGGAAGGCGTCACGGAAGGTTGACACTACGCTACTTGTGTACCGCGTCGTCTGAAATAGCGAGTAGTGTTTGTTGTATAGTTGTGGAGTATGCGTCTAGTGGTTTGTAAAGCTTGCAGAACGGGATAGGGATGTGGGTGGCCCTATTTTATGAATACATGAGTACCAATATTCAGGGTTGACAAAGCGGAAAGGCATAGGCTCATACATGTTTGAGATTGCATAGTAGAGAAAATATTTTCATCGAAATTTACATGGAGCTGATGGAGGTTTTAAGGATGAGGTATGAGAGGAAGAAAATTCTTCTGTGGTATGAGGATGTGTTCTGTGGGGGGATGGAATCTTGGGATGGTACAGGGGGAGGTGGAAATGTACGGAGTGCGGGTTTAGAATGGATTGTGATTCGGAGAGGAGTGCCGACAAGCATATTATGGGGATTGGGGAGACGCTGCGGGGTGTTGGGGTAGTGAGGGCGGAGGAGGTGTTTAGGTGGGACCGTAGGAGGGTGCGGTTGAAGGCGCCGAGAGGAGGGGTTTTTAGGAAAGTGAGGAGAAAGAAGGGGAGGGGGTGGCGTCTGTTCTGGCTGTGGTGAGTGGGGATGTGATGGAGAAGAAGGGGGTTATTGTATTTGGGGAGGGAGGGGAGTGGGAGGAAGGGTGCGAAGTGGGGGGTTGATATGTGATATGTTCAGAGCGGGGAGGTTTCTGGGGATACGGCGGGGGAGCGGGAGCGTGGGCCGGTGGTGGTGGTGTATACGGTATCGAAGATGCGGATGGCGTGGGGGCATGGAGCAGCTGAGGGAGGGAGGGGTGGAGCAGGTCGGGTACGGGATGGGGAGTGAGAGGTTTTGGAAGAGTAAGCTGCAGGGGAAGGTTGTGTAGAGGGCGAAGGAGAGGGGTTGAGGGTAGAGGAGAGAGGGTACTGAAGAACAATACGTTTCAAAGGTGATGGGGGAGAGCATGGTCGAGGAGATAGGGGGTGTTTTGCCCTATTCTGAGGTAGTATGAGGACTGGTTATACGAAATCTGTACGGTAGAGCAGAAAAGTAGGTATGGAATGGAGGTGTGCACCGTGGAAGCGGGGATAGGTATCTGAAAATGCGTGCTAGAGTGGTATTGGGGGTGTTTGAGGTACAGTACGGGGGAGGTGAGCACCAACAGGAAGGGGGTGTGAGCGAGAGGATGAAAAAATTAAAGACGAAATTGGAGTCGACCGACAAGGAAAAATAGAGTGGTCGCCGTGATGGATGCGGACATCCATGTCGAGCACGGCGGCAGAAATTTCTGGGGTCGAAATTTTTGAATTTCTGAACCGGCGCCCGTCCTAGGTGGACATAGACATGGCGGAAGTCCATCCCGAGGGGGACATCCGTGGTACTAGAAACAATGAATGTCGCCCTAGTAATACTAGACGTACTAGACCGCATGGACGTCCGGTTCTAGGCGGACATCCAAAAATACTGGACAACATGGACGTCCGCCTAGTAATACTAGGTGTACTAGAGGTTGTGGACGTCCGCGTCCATTTCCGAGAACACAGACGTACGGCTATAATACGTATTATCTGTGCTAAAAATCATTCTAGATGGTTCCATTCTTTCGACCATACCCTATCTATGATACAACAATGACCATATCGAGATAGGCTAGTTAACGTCATACACTTTGCAGTTCTCCTCTTCCATATGATATCATATTCCTCATGGACATCCAAAATGTGACGTCATCTACGTGGATAGCACATGGGAACAGTCAGTACCGGTCCATCCCTCTACCGTCCTTGCACTGCTACGGCTGCCATCCATTCCACAGACCAGAGTGACCATCAAAGATCATGGTTCGAGTCCATCATGGTACTGTCATACATATAGTTCCGCCGTTGCATCATTCCAGCATGGAATTTCCAAAAATAATGGAATATGCCACCTCTGGTCACCATCATGACCAACGCGACGTGTCTTTGTCCTTTCCAATGTTATTTTTCCGTACAGTACTGGAAAATTCCACCTGTCACGGTGCTTATACCCACTCCCATGGCGCAGTTTCATTCCACTCTATTCTTTACGTTATTTCCACAATTTATCTATGGCACGGCGCCAGTAATTTCTGGGATTTTTTGATGGTTTGCCATTCCACCAATTTCTAATGGTCCAGACCATAAAATGTACTGATTTTTCCAAAAATTGCTTATGCTGTGTCACTTTTTAGCTCACTGCACCATCAAGGAATTGGTGAAGACTGGCACTCCGTTCGAAACCTCCTCTGCAAACGCCTCTCAACCATCCAATTCATGTCCAGCTCTGCTCCTCACCGCGTTGTCCTTCTCCCAACTCTCTTCCGCTCCTTCAGACACCACACATTCCAAGCGGTCCATCGTCGGCTCTGCTTTCTTTTCGATGGCCAATGACCACATCGTTAGATGGAAGAATTCTAACATGCGCAAGGCAGGACTAGCAGACCCTGGAGAAGAAGATGACCTCAAAATGTCGACAGAACTCTGCAGCTATCCAGTTCGTAACGTGACTGTTGTGCCTCTGAACAAGCCCGCCTGGGTGCGCCTCCCAACTCAAGCTCTTCGCGAAGCATTTGCTCTCGCGATGCCTACCGACGAAGACAACCTCTTCGAGCCCCCTTCAAAGCGGAAAAGACTATCTACCGACTCCGACATGTAATCTATTCAAGCTCCCTCACTCTCGTCCCCCACTTTCAGAAATTCTGGTCTCGCTCCCCCCGACACTGCACCAGTTCTAATCGATACTTCCGCGCTGCGTGCACTCATAAAGTTCTCCAACAACTCCAGAAAGACTGTGAAACTAGAGCTCCTCAAATCGTCCTTCTTTCTTCTCCACCAAGACTTCGGCGCCGCTCTCCTCGAAAATCCTGCGAGCAGAAACCATGGCTCGTTCATGACTGGAAGCAATGAGCTCTCCATTCGTCCCCCCCGATTCCATTCCTACTACGACGAGAGCGTACGGGAACAGTACTGAAGCACACAAAGTTTATGAAGAAAACGACAAAATCTTCAATGCTTTCACACTCGGCTGTGAGGAGCTCATCGTTCAGCTCACCTATAATGTTTCCGTCACAGACACAGATGCTGTCTCCTCATCCCGCAGTACCTCACAGCAGAGAAAAGCGGTGATAAAATTCTACTTCCTCACTACCGCCATGATTCTTCTCAGCAGCCTCACTCAGTGCAATCAACGTCACATTCTCTGTTACAGCACGGAAAGTATTCTCGCCACTTACAAAATTGCTCTATGTTTGAAGTCCCTCTTCTACGCAATGCTCAATGCAGAAGATTATGCAAAGATGGCTTCCCACGCGCTGGAAATCCCGACTGCCTCGACCTTTGGGACTACATCCCTGGTGGAGAGCTACTCTCCTGTTTAATTCGGAAGAAGAGTAACGTATCTGCCCAAGAATATGAGACCATCAAATTTGATGAATCTGACCTTCACTCTACGGCACATGAGCATCCCAATCCTTCCTGCAACGCCACAGAAGATTTTCAACTTCTCTACAAAGATGAACAGCTTGTAATATCCCTCGTAATGTGAGTTTGGCCCCATACCTAGAGCTAGCTACTTCAAACCCTGCTATAAACTTTCTTCTCTGTTATTATCACCTTCATAAATGCCAATTTTACTGCTGTGATCTCCTTCTTTCTACTAGTAACTTTCCATATCCTCTTACTCTAGGTAATTCTCCCCGATAGTGGATCTCGAGATTTTCAGTTCATTCCGCTTCAACTGCTCTCTTCGCTACTTCTTCTGACAACAATTTTGCTATCTTTCGCGGCTCGTCGAAACCATGGAATAAAACATACGGAATGTTACTCTGAAAAATTCCCACTGTCCTTCTCTACCCTCTCTCGTTTGCTCTGTCCTACAGTATCCCATTCTAGGGGAAAAATTTTCACACCTCCACTCATCCCAGTTCTTCCCCCACTCACACATCTACTAAGAACTCCGGAATGCACTGTACACGCTCCCCGTCATTCATCAACCTCCATCCTGTACACGTACGGACCTTTCACCATTTTCCCATCTCTTCGAACTGCACACAGTGCATATTGTTCCCTTTGCAGCGCACAGAACATATTGCTCCTAATACTCAAAGACATAGCTATCGTTTTATGTCAATCATTCCCTCCATCACTCTCACAGAGTCCTGTCCCCGGCATTTGCTGTTTCCCAAAGCCCTCTCCACTCTGGTCATTTTCAGCTTCTTTATGGCTATCACATGTGAAATGTGTGCACACATTTCGAGCATGCACGAGCATCTCTGTGCGCTACCATAAACTTATGCCCACCGAGTCCTCGCTGACTTACGCCTGTTCGCCATGGTTACCCTTCCAAATTAGTTCCAGTGCTAGAGACCACGACAATTTAAATACGTAACTGAAGCAATACCACCGTTTTACTATGACATCAGTCCCTCCTCCCAACATTATCTATCCAAAATTGACAACTGCTCTTCTACGAACACAACCCTCCTACTGAGTAGTACGCTCTTTATACTTGTATAGTAGCTAACAAACTTATCCTATTTGTTCTCGACTTTACTTGCTCATTCCCCCCGAATTGAACTGCATCTGCGCTTTCCATATCTGTTTTACGTTTCAGGAACACCAGCAGGTCTTCTATGTTTAGATGTCATATCCTACCTACACCTAGCTCACAAGCACGATAACGAGTCTGTTCTACTCATACCTCCCCATTAGAGCTTGTCCATCTGCCGATTTATCTCATGTGCCCGACTACACTTGTTGTAAGGAGGGTTCCGAAACCAGCATATCCGCCCTCCGAAACCAGGCCATGCACTGGTTTCACCCATCCGCCGTACTGTATCTGTCGCTGGTTTGACATTGCTCCTAATCCACCGAAAAAATTTGTAATGTCAATGGTTATTCTCCAGCCACAGCCGGTCGCTGCGAAGTGGTCACGCGCAAGTTTAGAACCATACACCAAACCAACCCTGACAAACCAAACATGAGTACAGTACAGAACCAGCCTTACGGCCTGTCCTGGCCATCGCCCTCCTCTGGTTTTTTCCACGCATATTCACTACTGTATCCAGCTACGTCGCATGGTTCTTTCCACTCAAATTTACAATTTTCACGTTGGTCGCCTATTCTATTGAAATCTACAGGTTTCAACCAGTGAAATCAATGGGGTTTTCCAAAAGTTGCTCATGTTGTGTTTCAAAATTGTACTCCAAGAAGACTTACCCGAAAACGCAAATATAATACCCTCTCGTTTTGTACTCACAATCAAGAATGGCGAAAACAACAAAGAAGTCTTGAAAGCTCGACTCGTCCTTGGAGAGCATAGAGACAAAGAAAGGAGAACAATTGTTCATAATTCGACGACTCTAAAAGAATCCTCAATCAGAACTCTCCTCGCCCTGGCAAGCCTATTCGGCTTCAAAGTATGGTCCACCGACATCAATCAAGCTTACCTACAGTCTGCATCTAAATTAAAGCGTGACGTGTTTATTAAGCCAAACATCATGGAGATTAAGCACGGAGAACTTCTACAAGTCATAAATACTCTTTATGGACTCACAGATGCTGGTGACTATTAGGGTGAAACATTACACTCCCACCATGTCAAAGACTTACGAATGAAGCAAACTACAGGAGATTTCTCATTATTTTTCAAACATATAGGGAACAGACTCGTGGGGATATCTGGTTCATACGTTGACGACATAATTCGTTGCGGAACGAAGAAATTCGAACAATCATCCCAATACATGACGGCCTCTACCTTTGACACCAAAGATCCCGAGAAATTGTCCTTTACCTTTACTGGACTACAGTCTAGAGACGATAAATACCCTAAATCCTTGTCTCAATCAGAATACATCGGGAGACTGGAATCACTGAAATCCGATTGCTCTTTCGAAGATTTCCGATCCATAAGAGCAAAGTTAAACTGGTTTACGAACCCCCGTCCTGACATAGCTTTCGCTGTTCCCAGACCTTCCGCCGCCACCTCGAATACATTCCAGTCAATTCATATACGTGACATTAACCGCGTGATAGAACACTTGAAGAAAACTAAATCCCGTTCTCTTCACTTTCCAAAGCTTGATCAAGAGACATTTCGCATTACTACGTACTCTGATGCATCTTTCTCCAATAACAATGACAACTCGTCCCAAATCGGGTTCATAATATTACTCTCAGATGCACATGAACAATTGCTCTATTCTGAGGTACTCTTCGCACAGATCCAGGCGCATTGCCAGTTCTTCTATGGCAGCTGAAACATTCGCCTTTGCTGACACATTTGACGCCGCATACGCAATTAAGTTTGATCTTGGGAAAGTTTTAAACAAAACTATTCCTCTCCTGGTGTTAACTGATTCCAAGGCTCTCTTCGACTTAATTACAAAATCTAAATACACTACGGAAAAAAGGCTAATGATATATATTGCTGCTGCACGTCAAGCGTACAACGAAAAAGAGATCAATAACGTTGCCTTGATGAAATCCGAGTTTAACCTGGCCGATGGTCTGACCAAACTTGCATGCAATGAAGCTCTAAAGAATCTTCCTGAAACTCATAAGATCTCTCATCCCGTGGAACAGTATGTAATCGAGCATTAAGTCGAACCGTCCTCGGATTTCAAGAGAGGGAAGTGTTCGTGGGCAACAATTCGTAGCCAACACTATTCAATCTACATAAATGGTAGGCTACAATTTGAATCAAAAGATTGGTAACACTAATCTTTTTAGTCAGACGGAAACGTCAACATTATGTTACGTACAATTTTGAATTTACTAGCCACCTAGAATAGTAGCTGTTGTAGAAAGTAGAAGCTAGAACTAGAATAAAAGGGCGACTTGCTTCGGCTCCGAGGCAATAGTTGTGGTAAGTTAGTTCTAGAGTAGCTGGTACGGACACGCTGTCCTTACGAAACGAAACGAACAACGAAACAGTGCCACCCGCTGGTGTTTGACTGTATGTTCGGTAGCAAAGAAAGGATAGGGTAGAGAATAGGTTAGCAGGTAGACACGGGCGTCACGACGAACGATCCACGCGTGGACTACGTTAATGAACGAGGTGGTACGTCACCGGAGGCGCTCTCAACCAAGCCCGTAGGCACTACACGCGATCAGCCTCACGTGTGGCGAAGGGTAGGGAGTACGCAGCTCGACGGAGACGAAGCCTCGTTAGGCGAAAACGTAATACGTAACGTAGAAGTCAATCGTAGACTAGAGCACGTTGCCCGATCGTTAATTGTCCCCTTTCCTTCCCGGCACGATGCCAATACCTATTTAGCCACGATGGCATCGCTTTACAGTATAAACACTGCTCGTAACGTCCCCGAATGGGAAAGTACCTTGTGGGTCGCACGTAGGGACCCGTTGGTCCGGTGGCCGTTGCCAATACGTTCGTTACACACGTGTGCCGGTTGCGCGCGCGCATGCGCCAGCAATGTTCGTGCATTGCTGTCGCCGGTCGTGTCCGCCGAAATTCGAATTCCGCGGAAATCGTAAATATTTGCAATTTCGGAATTTCCACGTATACTACAATAGTCATCAACCAACATTCATCAACAACCATCAGCGCGAGCTCTTGCGCTTGTGGTCCCGCGTCGCGTCGCGAGAGGGCGCCTGTGGTCACGCAGAACGTCGAACTTTACGCGCCGGGCTTCGTTCAGCCCATTCGCAGCAGAAGTTACGATAGTCGCGGCGAGGGTCTAGGTCCGCACGATCCTGCAGGTAAGCGTTCGCATCGCTACTAGGTCGTTCCTAATTTAGTACGTATGCCTCGTAGGCTAGTAGCATAGTGCTTCTCGTAAATATCGCTTTGTTTTTCTGCGTAACCGCATGGCTCCGTTGAGCTTCGTCAGCGTATTAGTGTAGGACCTTAGCCCTTGTAGATGGATTATACCTCCGAGGAGGATTAGAGGATAGGGATAATGCTTCGAACTCACGAGTGAGAGCGACGATTCCACGAGGTTGACGCCTCGTGCGATCCTAGTAGCCCGAGGGCTGTGTCGGGTGGATCGATCCCTCGGAGCCCGGACACCTGTCTCCCAACCCGGTAGCGGGTGGTAGAGCGGGGTCCGGGAGGGCTGGATCAAACCTGCCGGAGGGATCTATCGGCCGTGGCCGTCCTCAACCCACTTAAGGGTTAACTAGGCACTTAGCGCGATGGATCCCCGCGGGGATTGTGGTCGCCTCCACGCGTGGTTTTCACACGACGTATTCCGCAACTGTGATACCACTGACGGCAACGGTCGGGACCGTTTGAAAAGCCTGCGGGCGTTGGCTTCGGTTGACCGGCTGGGGGTGCCAACCGACAGCACTCCCAGTCGGCAGCCTTGTCCCGGTGGGCGGAAGGCCCCTCCCGGTCGCCTAGCGGCGATAAAAGAAGCGGGAAGGTTCTCCACTACCGTGGAGACGAAATGCCCTAGGGCAATCCACGTGCACCCCCGCCGGAGGAGGCTCGCGGCGGGCAATTGGGGAAATGTGCGAGCGATCCCCAATTGGAGATCGAAACGGAGCAGCGGGTATCCGGTAAGGGAACTGCCGCCGCCGTTTAGTTGTAAGTTAAACGACCACGGTCGAAAGATTTGGAACCGAGACGATCTACCTTTATTGTAGCTTAGTGGTCAATCCGTTGACCTTAAATGGTCAACGAGACTGCCGGGACCGGACCAGGACCAATGGTCCCGGTCCGGCGTCCAATGGACCTTGTGGGGTGTTTATGCGGCCCAGGGGCCTTACAGAGTAAGCTGCTACGTTACTACGTGTAAACTAATAGAAACGGCTAGCCGTAACATACACGTGCACAACTGTAACGGGAGAATCCTCCCGCTCGCACACGTGTGTGACTAATCGCGCCTATATCGCTACACGTTGCACGCTCGCCGAAGGGTCCCGCGCAAGCAATGTGGCCCGGTGCCAATGCAAGGCGGCACGCGCCCATTCGCCCTTGGGCGACAATTGCCTTGCCACGTCACTGCGACCATTGATTCCCCACGCGGCTCTTCGCGGCTGATTCCCTATCGAGCACCCACTCACGCTCTCGAGCGTACCGCTTAAGCGACCCTTCCTGACGCCCATTCCAGACGCCTGGAATTGTCCCTCCCGCGACCGCTCGCAGCGCGATACGGGACGAGTCCCACACTCACGAGGGAATATATGCAGGACAGTACACCACCCACCATCATTTCCACAATCAAGAGATAGTCCAGGCGAGTCTCTTTGGTTCTGGGAGGGCTGGTGGCAACGGTGGATCTTTCCTACGCGTTGCAAAAATGAGCAAAGGGAGCGAAATTTCCGTTGAGTGGGTCATGTGCGGTGATGGCAGCGTTGACAAAAGTGGTCTGAAAATCGAAAACGGAAAGTTGTATGGAAGCGAGTGGAAAGAGGGAGGGTACGAGTCATACTATGAGATTGACTTCCAGTCTCTGGAAGTCTGGGAAGCGACACTGGACGTGCCAGTGATGGAAACTATGGTTTACGAAATAGGAACCGGTGGATCAAATGATATGAGAGATGGTGAAGTCAGATTTTTTGCAGATCAAATTCGTAAACAGTGGCCTCAAATACATTTTGAGGATGGGAAAATAATTGCAAGAAGAGCTTCTGGGAAGTTCCTAGCACTTCATCCACGCAACGGTGCCATTGGAAGTCAGCTCGAGAGTTGGTGCTTGCAGAACAGGGGAATTCCGGTTTTTATTGGTGGTCCTGGAGCGCGAGCGCCAATAAAGAATATAAAAAATATCATGCGCGTGAACAAGGAGAAGTGCTAATGCATCAAAAATCTGGATTTTGTGCAGTGGCATCGATGGTGAATGCAATTGATTGTCTGGCTGGACGAATCAAAGCTGAGGAGGCAATGTCTTGTTGGCGTAACAATGCTCCAAAAGTGAAAAGTCTGAGAGACTTGAACAGTCTGGTTCAGGACCGCAAGATACACTTGTGTGTCAAGAAGATCTCTCGAGTAGAGAGAAATCTATTTGAAGGCAACGAATTCACCTGGTTGGCTGATCGAAAGGAAGGAGTATGGATCGTTCGGGTGGAAAAGAGGAAAAAAGTGGATCACTGCTTTGTAATTGACGCTTACAGAGGATTGATAATTGATAGTTGTTACAAGTTTCCATTGAGGTTATCCAAGACCTTGCTGAAACAGATGGGAGGAAGCAACATATCGGGTCTCAAAGTAACTGATGTCAGAGAGATTTGCAGAGAGAGAAGAAAGAAGAGAAAGATAAGAGAAACTGATATTATAGAGATAGAGTGATAAATACTATAAGTCATTTCATTGCATGAGCTCAACAGCACAGGATTCCAGAGGTGTAAAAATGCCGGAAATTTATGTTGTTATGTTGCATTTTTTGGCTATCTATCGGCTTCAAGCTAGTAAAAGTAGCTCAGTAAGCCTTCAGAATGATAAATACAGCTATGAGTGTACTAATGGTTAATAGTCTTGATAGCGTACGATCTCTACTGGAATTGATGACCCTGATCTCAGAAGTGTATATGTAATAGATGTGATTACCAAATATACTTTAGTCAACTGCAGAACATGTAATAGATGATTTTCAAGTAGAAGCTGGGGGACTCATTCTGTGATGGGGGTGTTAATGATGAAAACAGGGACTTATGAGTTTGAAATATCTGCAGAACAGGAAAGTGGTGGATAGTTTAATGCAGGAGTGGAAGCATGTATTCGCTGAAGGTCCAGTATTCGACCCAATGACTACCTTGTTTGCCTTGAATCATATACACCCCGAGAGACAGTACGTTCTTCAATAGTTGTTCATGCCATAGCTGGAGGGGTGTAATTGTGAAACAGGGAATTCAAGTAGCATTCGAAACAATTGAAATGACGTTAGTCATGTCATTTTATGGTGACACGGATGTACATGACGTACATGTACATACGCACTTAAAATTGTAATCTTGGGACGTAATAATCAACTACATAAGCTAATTAAAAGTCGATGACACACACTTCAACACTGCTGCAGCTCATGTACCGGTTTTACTAATAACTAATCACTTAGAAAGCCTTGTTTAAACAGTTGTTTACCATCTTGTGAAAATCAATTTTGCATCAAACCTCGCACCCTCACATGTTCATTACCCTCATAGAGCTTTAAGATTTCGTGCTGAGGATCTATGTAGTATCTCCGCTCATTGATTTCCATGAAAGCAACTGCTCGATTGATACAACCAACATGCTCCACTGATCTACTACTTTGCTTTGGACGCATTGAATATCTTTTCGATGTTTTTGAAAAGTGCAGCCCGTTGCGATGATCGCAGAATAGACCAGTTTCCCAGTATACTCGTGCAAGCGTAGAAGATCCATGTTTCCGAACCGACGTATAAAAATCCACATATGAAAACTGAACCTCCCATATCTCATCCACGTACCCATAGTATAGGTCAACTACGTTATGAAAGGCATCCATTGGGTAATCCTCCCCACTAACGACGAAGTTGCATGCAACGCAGAACTTTTGTCGGGAAGAATCACTTTGCCTTGACAAACGTTTTTTGTAGTGTTCCATAGTTTCAACATCAAGCGGGATTTCTGAATCGCAGGGAATGATAGTCATTCTCTCATGCTTGAGAATTTGGATGACTGAAACATCAACTGAACCTGGAGGTAAGTTCAAAGAAATATGTGATGTAGCAGCAGTAATTCTGCTGGACCCTGAAACGGGTCTACCTCTGGAAAGTCTCAGTCGTACTGAGTCCGAAAATGCGTCATCGCTTTCATCGAAGGTCAGCCGTTCCAATTTCATCCGCAAACTCTTTTCTGTCTTGAATCCTTCTTCTATTCCACCATTGAATACTCGTAGAGCAAAAAGAAGGTGTGTCTTATGAAAAAGATTTGCTTCTGGTCGCCTCCTGGACCCCACCAGACCGCCTAATTCTCCAACAATTCTCTCCATTAGGAACTGGGAAACACCTATCAAAGGACCACAGTCATTGAGCATGTCCGGTAAATGGAGAATAGCATGAGTCGTAGGTGTAAAGCAGAAGCCATAAGCTTCATTGATGTAAAATATATCAGTGAACAACACTTGAATAGTAACAACCAACTTTTTCATTTCCTCAATGTCATCAAAATCAGGTGTAGCGTTGAGTACAATGTGTAGTAGCTTTGAAATCATCGACCAGAGCCGTAGCAGCCTTGAATCTACCCTTGAGCCACTGAACAGGACAGGGGCATAGTACAAACCAAACATCTTATAATCTTCTGCTTTGTACCTATTGATAAGCTCCAAGGAGAGCGGTGGTCTCCCCCAGGAAGATGGAACACTGCAGGCACTTTTCTTTAGTGAAGTGTCAATTTCCGAAACAGTATCATTGTCGATGATGTAGTTTGCTTTCAGTCTCAGAGACCTTTTTTCAAGTCCAAGACACAGATGTAGAGTATGTTTCACGAATCCAAGAAGGCAGAGGTGCATGGGATCATATGGGAAAGACCTCACGAAATCTAAACCAAGTAAAGATACTTGTCGTACCGCCTGGCGGTCCTCGCTGATCGAGGCGTGTCGCTTCCCTATTGGGTACCCACTTACGGGATGTGCCAATCAGAAGGCACCAGCCAACTGGCGTGTTTCCTATACTTAGGACCAGCTAAGGCTGACAAATAACCCCACCCGGGCCTATCGGCCCCGGCCAAGACCCCACAAGGGGCAAATTTTAACTTAGGCTGATCGGCCATACATTACAATGTAAGCCTATTGGCAATGACCTCGCGGGTAGGCGAGCGCCAGTAATTGGGTTCTGATTGGTCACTAACTGGATATTTATTCCTAACCACTAACCCTAGCTTACAGTAGACTTAGTATAAATACGCCACTGGAATAGCCAGTAGGCACGGTTTCTAGAGTAACGTAAACTCAAGTGGAATTACGACCCACGGGAACAGTGTTCGCATACCTATTGTTCAACCCCTCTCCGGGAAAACCTTAGGGTTAGCCAACAGCTCGACGGATTACGTCACTTTTCTCCATTAATACGTACCTCGCGTGAGCGCTATAATCGCACAACCCCCTCCGGGTAGCGATACCTTCTCTCTTACGAGATTACCCGCCGGGTACCTATAAGGTTCATCTGCTCTACCGCTTCCTCTACCGAGGCTCGGGACACCTGTCGGGTGGTTTGCCGCTCTAGCGGATTTCCTACCTGCTACAATACTATTGGTTTCTTTTGATTCCCGTTGAGAACGTAATGCTTTGTTGAGAAGGAGTACAGTGAATAGAACGGGAGCTGTATAGCTCAAGAGCATCCCATATATCTCTAGTTTCATCACTAGTACGAGGATTTGGGCATTCCGTTTGCACCCATGTATCGAAGTGGGAACCAGAAGCTCCGCGTAGTATGTTATTCTTCAATTCTGAATTTCCATCTGGAATAGCCCGAACTCCTCCACATGCAGGGTCATGCCTTGCTTCTTTCATACAGTGACGACAGAAGAGCTTCGCATTATGACCTGAAAAACCCAATATTTTACTCGCAGCCGGAAAGTCGGCAGTGATGAATAAGACGAAAGCTCTCAGTAGTCTCCTTTCCCATCATGACATTCCGTATAAAAACCATTTTCTAGAGACTTGAGATCTTGAAATATCGGATTTAGAAATGAGTCAAAATGCAAAGAACTGTGTGATCCTGGGACGAACGCACATAGAAGGGAGTTTGAGGCCAGGAATCTGAGATGGACATTGAAGTTGAGAATTGTGAAAGCCAATGGCCAAGATTGGTGTGCTGTTCCTCGACCTTGGAACAGCTCGAACCTGTCTGAAGAGAAAGTTAGAAAAATATTAATTTCATTTTCTTCATTCCATTGCGAAGATTTCTCCCCATGTAGGTTGCGGAAAAGATTTCCATCGTAGTAGTCTGAGAATATCTCTCGCTGAGGGAGTGAGACAGACTGCCTGGCTCTCTTGCAGCTTTCAAATATTTCTGTGAAGGATTCTTCTGCACCACAAAGGGCTTTCAGCTGGTCTGATACCAGCGAGAACCAAAATCTACGCGTTAGATCAATTGGCTTGCCACAACTCTCTAGTGCACAAACCTCAAGGCCTGATAGTTCTCCTGTAGCGGCCATGTGGCCATCTCTGCACATTGGGTAGTATCTTCGAGGTACGTTGGCAACTTTCCTTAGTTTTGACACCAAAGATTTGTACGACATATGTGCATTCACAAAGGATGTACGTAATAGTGCTGTTGTGTTAGCTTCAGACATCTTTGCACGTTCAGTGACATTGAGAAGCTCTGCAAACTTCCGCAACTCGTCATCGTCTGAATCGAGGGAGAGATCAGAGCATTCATCACTTCTGGATTCATCTGAGAGAAGAGAAGATCCGTTTCGCGATAAATTATCTTCTTGCGAAACACGCATGTCTTCAGTATTGCAATGATCTTCGGAGTAATGATGTCTGTTCGTCATCCATCTTTGAATAAATGCGCTTCTCTCTTCTGTATACTCTGTAATATTGTCAACAGAACTCGTCTCTTCTTCACTAGACAGAAAACTTGAATCTGAATGGGTTGTATCTTCTGGGCATCGAAGAATCTCCTGTCGAAGCCAAGTAGCTCTTCGACCAATTGTTCTCTCCTGCTCCAGTTCCTCCATGATATCTTCAAGCTGATCGGATATTACTTCCACACTCATGAAGCTTTCGGCTGAAGAACTCATTTCATCCCAGAAATAATATGTACCTCTGGCGTGTATAAGTTATGAGTGCTTTGTTCTATTGAAAATAGCACCCATTTGCGAATATTTTTGCGTAGTTGGATTAGAATGTTTCACGAAGAGTTAAAGTATCGTTCCGAAGTTTATTTGACAGGCCCGTTTATCTCGGGGAGAGAGCTCAATGAGTTGGTGAATCTACAAGATTCAGTGATGTGAAGTACTGAATACCGCGGTACTTGAATGTTATGACATCCAAGTTCAACTCAGCCTGGAATACAGGCGATGCAATCTCGGATCTCAACTGATTGCTTCGAAGTAAAAACACCTCCATGACGTTTACTAATCTGAACCCAAACCTGATTTCAAGCCCTTCTTTGTTTCTATTAAAGGCTTTCATAGCATAATAGGTGTCTTAGTAACTTTCTACCAATGAATAATCTGAAGTCCCCGTAATGAATTCGCATTTTCTCGGAATATAATAGAGCCTGAAACTGATTGAAAATGTGGCTTATATGAGCTTCCTTTCTCGAACAAGGTTCTGTCGTTTTGAACCAATGATGACTCTTTATTCATCACAATCTGATCACAATCACATTACGATATCATGTAATCATGATAGTAAAGGCTGAGTGATTACTTGGCAAGCCAAGCGTCAAATATGAACTATTTGTATGAATGAGACTATGCAGTGATATTTTCACTTGACCTAAACTGGTACATCCTCAACAAATCGTCGTTGAAAAACCTTTATAAAGCATTCCATCACCGTTCTCAAGTTCTTTAGCAAAATACCTGGAGCTGGAATACAGCCATACCTTTCCTTTTCGCCCACGATGCAGTCATCACCACTACTCACCAATCATGACAGCGATGATATTGAAGAAGATAACGGAAACGTGCAAAACCTTTCTGAAGCTTTGGAAGTCGTACCGGGGATAGAGAGGCAATCTCGTTGCCTTCCGCTTCCACCTACTTCTGTTTCTCGGTTTCCAGGCCGAAATGGATCTGTAGGCACAGGAAGCCAGAGATCTACAAGAGAAGTTTACAATCGAATGTATGCACAGTTTGTTGGGAATGAATACAATGAGGACTACCCCAACTCAAGACAGATGGTGATAGAGTGCGCGGAGATATGTAGAACGTACTTGTATATTGAGCGTGGGCTGGAGCCTGGGCGGTACACGTGGAAACAGCTCCGTGGATCACACAGTCAAGCTCTCTATGAGTTGCGGCGAACATTAGAGAGGACATTCAAGGAGTTGACCCTTGCTAAAGGCCATTGGGCAGCAAATCACCTCGTTAAAGGAGTTCTTCGACGCGACAAAAGACGTTTCCCTAGCAGCACAGAAGAGGGGGTATTTTGGCGTTCAGAACCACGAACAATTGAAAATGGCGACATCCAAGCAGCTTCTATTCCTGGAACATCGAATAGCAATATGCAAGTACAGTCGAGATGTCACACAGTCACAAGACAAGAAAACATTGAGACTTCTTCACATGCAAATGGATTGACTTCGCCATTGAATAGTCCTGTCGGTTTTCCTCAAAGATGTATCACTCGCTCTGCTAATCCTCCTACAAGGCATACTAGTGTTGTTCTTTTCAAACCTCAGACTTCTGATCGATCGGCTGTACGAAGAGCTGCAGAACTGAACAACCATACACGGAATGGTGGAAGCAATAACACCAGGAGGGGAAGGGGGAGGGTAAAAGTACGAGGTGGACTTAGCCGAGATGGTGTTTACCGTCGGAATAGACAGGTTCGAAAAGTTACGGGTCGCCCTTAGCGAGCAGAAGTTCGCTGAAATAGTTAATACACAGAAAACAGTTATTTTGAAGTTTGGTTGCAAACATTATTGCTGTTTTGGGGTAAACTATAGATATATGGCTCAACCCAGGGTACGATTACTGGATTAATTGAGGTAAATGTATCCACCATTGCCTTTATCGTTCCGAAGTTTGAAATATCTTCTGCGTGTCTTGGAATCCCAATCTTGATCAAGGTGTAATTAACATCTCTACCACTACCGTTTTCAGCCCAGAACACCACTTGAAACCTGGAGACGAAAGAACTAAAGAACGCAGGTTTACTGCAAGGTTTGCGGGAAGTTCACCTGGCCAAACCTGGGGGTAGGAGTACTGTGAGTACTGTAGTCCTTCAGGTGTAACCCTGCCTGTGCATGTATCAAATGGCCTCCAGGGTGCCCGGGTGACTAGAAAGCCTACAAGGTGAGTGGGATAGAGGGATAGATTCCAACGGAAAAGAGGACCGGTGAATGGGGGGGAAGCACGATGTAGGTCGGTTCGTGGGATCTAGGAGGCGAGTCTGCTTCCTCTGTGACCTGGCGTCAGCGCCCCGGTGCTGCTTGGCGACTTTCTGTGTCCTGTTATTGTCGCCGTCGATATCTGGCATTCTAACTGCAGCCGTGGCTCAAGCAGTCCCAGCCCCGGTACGGGGAATGCCCCTCCAATTTTGGGTTGCATACTGTACCTGATACAGAAAGAGGCCCCGACAAATAGTCATCGTGCCTGCACTATCGTTTCGATGTTAAAATATCTTCTGCGTGTCTTGAAATTCTATTTCAAAGTAAATGTTGCAGCTAATTTGGAACACCAATTTGAAATATTTGAGTCTCAGCCCAAACCGTTCTGTTCGAAAAATCTGTTTACGGGATGGCACATATCGATCAATGTAAGGTTTTATATAAATGGTTAAGCTTACAGTTGTGGGTAGTAAATTGTGCGAGAGGTTTTGAATAAGAGAAAATTTTTCAAAACAGCCTATCTGTTGTTCATCTTACGGGCATCTGCCGAAACTGCGCCATTCCAACGAGCAGGAATGAGATAGGCATCCGATTCAGCGAACATTTACCGTACATCAACCGCGGTGGTGGAGTTAAATTGTCTTTCATAGGACTATCTTCCGTCTATCGATGTTTCAATGCATACAAGCTGATGAAATTTTAATTCTCACATCTGTCGCACCATTGTACATCAGGCAGTAATCATTTCAAAATCGCTATTCATCAGACTTGTATCATTCGGCTATCTTCATGTCTTACTGGGGGGAGATGGTAGAGCAGATGAACCTTATAACGTACCCAGCCGGTACTCTCGTATGAGAGAAGGTATCGCTACCCGGAGGGGGTTGTGTGATTATAGCGCTCACGCGAGGTGCGTATTAATGGAGAAAAGTGACGTAATCCGTCGAGCTGTTGGCTAACCCTAAGGTTTTCCCGGAGAGGGGTTGAACAATAGGTATGCGAACACTGTTCCAGTGGGTCGTAATTCCACTTGAGTTTACGTTACTCTAGAAACCGTGCCTACTGGCTATTCCAGTGGCGTATTTATACTAAGTCTACTGTAAGCTAGGGTTAGTGGCTAGGAAGAAATATCCAGTTATTGACCAACCAGAGCCCAGTTAACGGCATTCGCCTACCCGCGAGGTTATTGCCAGTTAGGCTTACATTGTAATGTACAGCTGGTTAGCTTAAGTTAGAAATTTTTCCCTTGTGGGGTCTTGGCCGGGGCCGATAGGCCCGAATAGGGTGTTTACAGCCTTGCGCTAGTCCCAATTACAGTAAACACGCCCAGTTGGCTGGTGCCTTGTGATTGGCACATCCCTTAAGTGGGCACCCAATAAGGAAGCGACACGGCTCTGGTTGAGAGGACCGCCAGGCGGTATGACAGTTTCGTGCGCCGAGACCCGTTGGTCTGCTTCGTTCAGCTAGCGTATAGCTTCGTTCCGCTTCGTGCATGAAGTTTCCCAATGAGGCCGTTGCCGTCTCCGATAGGACGAGTCCGTCGTACGTAGTTTTTCCGCGTTTCGGCTTTTCGTTACCGTCAGCTCTCGAGCTGTTGTGTTCGACCTCGCTGGTCGTTACGACTCTTTGTCGACGGTTGTCTACGGGGACGTACGATCGCTCACGCGTCATGCCAAAATTACGAAATTTTCGGGGCCCGCGTACCCCGGGATTTGGCTAGATTAGCGTGCTTTAATCGGCCCTATTTTTCTTTCCGTGTGTCCATGGCCCGCTGGTGTTATCATACTTTTCGCGCGAAAATCTAACGCGTTGTCAATCCGTGGCCCGTAATGTCGTCATCGATGACGGTGGGACAGAAAACGCTGTCGAGCCAGTCGTGGCTCTCACATCGTGTGAATTCTTGCGCGTGGACTCGCCGTCCAATTTGGCGTTCGTGCCTCCATCAACGTATGGTGTCGAAAAAGAAACAGAGCGACGGCTCTAGCACGCATCATGCTCCCCCAACGCAAGGGTGGACGTCCCGGCCACTCGTTTTGCCTTCGCTTCTCGTGCATAATCTTACGGTGTTCCGGAACTCTGATATAGAGCAAAGTCTGCAGGATAGTCTTCTAATTGATAGTCGACAGTTCTACGTTTACGCAGATTCTGCTTATATTCTTCGGCCCTACATGATTGTTTGGATTTTGTGGGGGAGATCTAGCTGTGGATCAGGCTATTTTTAATCAAAGAATTTCTTCGGCGCGAATTTCAGTAGAATGGGCATTTGAGGAGGTGAAGAAGTACTTCTCTCACCTCGATCATCCGCGGAAACTAAGAGTGGGCATGTCTTCGGAGAGTTTATGGTATATGAGTGCATGCATTCTAACGAACTTCCATACTTGCGTTTACGGATCGCAAGCAAGTAGATACTTTGATTGTATTTCACCGTCTATTGACGAGTACATTACGTAGTAATGTGTTATCAATCAGGGTTCCTGAGATTTTTATCATGATGCAGAAGCCGTGTGGTCTGAACTGCAGAATTATAGTCTCGTGGATAGTCTTCCACTATATGGCTTTGTGAAGTTATGCTGGAGTGGGCACAGTTAGTGGCTGGATTTGCATGGTAGTTTCAGTGCAGCATTGAAGGACAAGGGATGACTTAGTACGAGTTGGGGCATCTCAACAGCTATACAGAAGAGGGAGCGAGGCTGCTCGTTTGATGTGTTCGAATAAGGGAATCCGACTACAATAGTTCCATCAATTCTGGTTCTGGTTGCAAAGTTGGAAGCTTTGAAAAGAATCTCAGAAACATTTGACGATGAATCCTTTCACCAACCTATTTTTTATCTGGTTTATTTCTAGAGCATCAAGATACACTTTTTGATTCTGTATGTTACTTTCTTTTGAGAGAATATTCTCTATTGTGCCCCTGACAATGGCAGGGATTGACACCAGTTCCCTAGATGAGAGCAATATTCATATCACTGAACGGCACGGAGAAGATATCAATCTATCATTCTAATCGAAAGTTTATTTTGCTCCTTTGCGCATGAATAGGAAATAAAACTGCTTTACCTATGTACTGTGTGGTAAAGTGATCACGTGAGCGAGGACGATATTACTCGCATTCTTTATGGGGATGAATATGACGTAACTGGTACAGATTTGGTAATTTTTAATTGCTTCAAGGTCGTTGGATGCAGTTACGCAAGTCATTGAGCGAGCGCTGATATTGTATTTCGCCGAAGCTGCTTAGCAGTGAATGCGTAATAGATCATTGGTAGACCTTAATGATGCTACAAGAGCGTATTTAAAACTACATGTAGCTATAAAAAGCCCCACTCCCGACGTAGGGAGTAAACTCTTTATTGAGGGTGGGAGCTACTGATGGAGGATGCCGAGGAGATAGAAAAAAACAGAGCTGCGGAACTAGTCCAAATTATTAATGCTGAACTACTTTTTTCAGATTTTATTGTGGTTTGTGAAGTAATGGCAAAGATAAAGTGCGGCAGAGTTCGGCAGCAAGAATCGGCTAACTGCATTATTCATGGAACTTTCTGAGCATCATCTCACGAAACATGCGTCTGTCTGCATCGCCTTCCTTTTCTCTGCTTAGCTGTGCATCCATTAGTTTTTTGCGCTCTTCCGCCTCCGAACGATCCTTTTCTCTCTGAGCCGCCAGCTTTTTCTCCTCAAGATCCAATTTTCTGTGTTTTAGTTGCAGTTCCTCACTCGACTTCTTCCTTTTTTCTATTTCAGCATTCAGCCTGTCCCTCTCTAATGATAAAATTTCTTTATCATGATTCAACCGTTTTTCACGCTCGAATGATTCTGCTTCAGCTTTCCTTATTTCCATCTCAATCCGTGTTGCCTCCCTTTCGTCTTTCCGGGTGGCCATAACATGTCTGTTCTGCTCTGAGTTATCCAATGCATGGAATAAGACGGATAGACCATCCAATTGTCTCACGCGTTTCACACCTCTCCTCTTCGTAATATCCACGTCTACATCTCCATCCAAATTTACTTCATCCCGGTTTCCATTGGGGTCTCTTCGTACATACTGCCTCTCTTCTCTTCTGACTGCGCTTAAAAGCATATTTCTTGCCGCTGTTGCACGTCTCCTCATCGCCATTGCACATACTTCGTTTCCTCCAAGTTCCAGTTCTTCACTTCTTCTCGCATCTTCCACACTTTTAGCTTTTTGTTCTGCCCTCTTTTCTTCAACCTTCTCAAAACTTCTGCTGCATAAGTTGACCAATTTCTCCTCTAGTTCCTCTTGGCAATAATCTCCTAATGCCCCATTTTTGAAACGGTCAATATTCTTGTTGAAACGGTCCTTACAGTGCGATGCATCTGTCCTCCATACCTTAACGCTTCTAAGATGTCGCCTCCCGCGATTGCTCATCTTCCATTCCATATCTTCTCTTACTACGGCTTTAAACTCTGCCGAAGAATTCAAAGTTTTTGCTACTTCCTCGAAGGCTTCCATCACTTTTCCTTTAATCCAAATGTGTGCATTTCGTTTTATAACCTCTTCCATGAGCAATGCATCCATTTCAGCATTGAAGCGACGTTGAGATCGACGGCTTCTCCATTTTGTATACTTCAGTTGAACTTCATGTCCACTGTCATCTTCAAGTGAACTTTCAATTTCGTTTCGGAGCAATTCGTGTGGATCAGGCCTCCCCATCTCAATGGAAGGTGAAGTCTGTGATGGAAAAGAAACGGTTCCACAACTCCTTGTTCTTTGATTCAATTCTTCTCCATTGATTTTTTCAGCGCAATTTGACCTTTCCGGAATGTTAATAGTAAAAGGAGATAGTTCCGAGCTATTAAGTACATGCACATCAATGTAAGAGTCTCTCATTACCTCATTTTCAGTTCCACCACGTTCATGTTCATTCTCTGTTTCTCCCGATATGATTAGATGCACCGCACCCATAATATCAAGACAATTGAGCTATGAAGATTGATTTTCAGCCTGACTTTCGTGTTCAACGGGGTGAACAAGTTCTGCATCTCTCAGCGACTTTGAGTATTTTCCCTGCATTCCTGAACGAGTCTTGGATCGTTTCCCAAAGTAAATCAATTCCAATCATGAGCCCCATCATATTCTGACCTTATATGATGGATAACTAGGACACATAAACCCTCTCATTGATCAGTACTACTTCACTAATTCACTTGCCCATATCTATCAGCTCTTAACCCCATCTTCTTTCTATTTCCAGCACAAAATCAATCATTCTCGCTTTCCATACCCTTTTCCTTCCGATTCATCCTTTTCGTAGGCATGCTCCAACTGAATCTATCAGTTTTGATTGTCCCGTGCAATGCTTTTCTACATGATGTATATCTCCACTCTTCTTGATACAATCACAAACCTTTCCGAGCATTTCATTCACCAAAAGCTTACATACATAGTACTATCCATGAATGCAACCATCTCATAAGACGAAAAATAAGATGCAAGTATCGCACTTTCTTTTCGCCCTTCTATGTTTCCACTTTACTTAACCGCTTTCTTTGATAATTTCTTGATGATTTGGCTGCAGCGATGTTATCTCGCATCCTGTTGTTACTTTTGTAACACTCTGCCATACATGACGTGGAGATCTGCGCAGAAAAGCGTATCTGAGCGATTGCAAGTACCCTTCTGGATGCTCTGGTAGCGTTTAATCTCAATACGAAACATTCTGTCGTCATAGAATCGCTCTATACTCACCATGCTTGGATCGCTATCGATGTGAAATGTGAATGTTTCCAGCGACGCTAATTGATTGCACCCATGTTCCAGTACAGCCACGTTCATCATGGTAAAGGTAGATTCATTAGACTCTGGGCCACTTTGAAGCTGCAAATGACTGGAGTGCGATATGGAAGTGACTGCGCTAGCTCCTAGTAAGAACATGTGGCGTGGATGTCTGCGAAAAACACAATCTGAGGGTTTTCTACTGCTATATGCGCACCGATCTCGTCCAGATATGAGCTCATATCTCTGAGTAAAAATTTCAAGACAACTGTCTTTTGCACACCGCGTTACGACGGCACGAACAACCGTGACTCTTTTAGTTCCACTTTTAAATCGCCGTAACACAATTACTAGAACTATTCACTACATTTGTTTTTTCTGTAAGACATTGCACATGCTCCCTGGGCGGCGTGTGATAAATGTCGTATGACATTTGCGGAATAAAATTTGGGAATCCGGAAATTACAAAATTTTGTAATTTCTAGCCCTAACTCAGCCGGTGCCGGCAGCAAACACCTTTGCAGTGTCGCGCCGCCACCGGTCTATATAATGTCCGATCATAATGTATCGGGAAAAGAAAAATAGACGGACTACAACCAGTAAACTACTTTTCCCTTTTTCTTAATTTGTCGCGCCTCCGCGTCTATCACGCGTGCAAAAAGACACGCCAACATGGTACTCTTGTGGAGGGACAACGCTGGTGCCCCTTCGAGCTCTAGCCGCACCTTCTGCGGCGACTCCGACGTGAAGAAGTTTTTCTTCTTCTATGAAAACGTCACAATGCGCGGGAAATCGCCCGAAGAGAAAGCCTCCGAACTACCGGCTTCCCTGGATGGCCCCGCCTTCGACTTCTACTTCGACACATTCTCCACCGACGGCGACCTCAAGCCGTCGGCCTTGGATTTCAATACCGTCAAAGCCGCCTTCCTGGAGCACTTCAAGACGGAGGAAGAACCGGAAGACATAATCCGTTTGGCAATGGAAGCTCGCTTATCCGCCTCGGACCTCCCTGGGTCCCTGCGCGAGATGGACTGTTTGTTCGAGAAGGCTGAGTTCAATGCCAAGGCTAAATTTGGCTTACTACGTAACTCGATCATGGAAATTCCAGAGCTCGCGCAGTTTGTCATCTTCCACCGAGTCGACGACAATGACGCTGCAGTGAAATCTGTACGTGACTATCATGCTGGGAAGATGACTTTCCGTAGCGCAATGGAAACAGCAGATCGTTTCCATACGGATAACCCTCTTTTCTCTCGTGAAAATGTTGTTCACGGCGAAGTAGCCGCCCCGAGGCTGATGGTTCGTCCAGATGCTAGGGTGAGCAACGTAGAGCACAAAGTTGATGCTCTCGCGAATCAGATGGAGAGCTTGACTCTCCTGATCAAGAAGTCCACCTCGCATTCTGCAGTCGCTTCCTCTCCGAACGATATGCAACGTACGTGCTCCTACTGCAAGAAACCGGGTCACTCGGCCAATCGGTGTGAGGCAAATCCACATAAGGAGACCCGCTGCTCCTGTTGCAATAAGATGGGACACTCGGAATCCTCATGCTGGGCACGCCCTCAAAAGGTCACCTTTACAGACCAGAAGGCGAGTGCTAGCAACAGCAGGGATTTTCGTGGAGATCACACGGGCGGCTCTAACCAAGTCACGTCAGTGACGGAAGTTCCCGCCGAAGGCGATGCCGTCATGACAACCAAGAGGGCTTCAGATGGGCAAGCTCTTCCGAAGAACCCCCGTACCGACGTAGTACCACCTCTCCCCATCATTCCTAATATGCTGGTTCCTGCTAAGCCTAGGCGTTCCAAGGCCAAGAAGGCCAATAGGACGAAGAAGACCAAGAAGGAAGGTCTTCAACAGGTTTCGAAATATGACGTCACCAGCGAACTGGCGAATGCCCCTTCCGGTATGTCTTTCGGCAAACTCCTCCGTGGGGATGCCGACGAAGCTCGAAAGGAGTTGAACCGTATGCTGAAGGGTGGAAGAGTGACCCGGCCGATTACGATCGCCGGTAATGCTCTTGAAGAACATCCACGCGTTCTCGAGCTCGTAGCTCTTAAGGTTTACGGGACGAAAGCCTGGGGTCTACTCGACACCGGTGCGGTTCCGAATGTGATCTCAGTCGAGCTTGTGAAAGCTCTTTCGCTCACTCACGACTTCAAGTCCAAGGGTATAACAGTGGCCAATGGAGTAAATTGTCCGACCCTAGGATCGGTTAAAAATGTGCCTATCTCTTTTGATGGAGAGACATTACATATGGATTTCCTAGCAGTCGAAGGTTCTCCTTTTGATATCGTGATTGGAATCCCCACAATGGCTCTGCTGAGGACCAAGCTGGACTTCGAGAGGCAGGTTGTCCGTATGACCATTAACAAACGTACTCTCGAAGTCCCCCTTGAACTGGGCATTGGCAAACAACCCATGATTGCCAGTGGGACGGATAGCGCAGATTTCACCTCGGAATCTGACCTGGTTCCGTTCCCCTCTTCTTCATCGGACGAAGAAACGAACCAGGACGAATTGGTTCTGGCCATACTGAACGACCCAACCTCGGATCGGCCCTCAGCCTGACTATACAGTCGGACTGGACGTCGAAGAGGAACGGAGGTTCACTCTGCACTCAAAGCTTGCGCACCTCGAGCAAGACGTGGCAGAATCCATCTCTAGTACTCTGCGAGACCTGGGCGTGGTTGCTTGGACTTTAGACGAACTACGTCCAGCTGATGTGCCCGTCAAACACTACTTCGAGTTGAATGACCCGACACCCATTCACAACTCATCTAGAAGACTGGCTCCTCGTCACAATGAATTGGTTCGTGAGGAACTCGACAAGATGTTGGAGGCCGGAATAATCACACCAGCGACCTCTGCCTGGTCCTTTCCGATAGTTATTGTGTCCAAGAAAGACGGTAAGCCTCGATTCTGCGTCAATTACCGATCGCTAAATCAGCGTATGAAGCCTGATCGTTGGCCTATTCCTAGAATCCAAGAGATCTTCGACGACCTAGAGGGAAGCGTCGTCTTCTCCACGTTGGATCTATTCTCAGGCTATTGGCAGGTCAGGATGGCTAACGAATGTAAGGAGGTCACTACTTTCGTCTGCCGATTCGGCACCTTCAAGTTCGAGGTGATGCCCTTCGGTCTCATGAACGCTCCGTCGACTTTCCAAAGAATGATGGATGTCATCCTTGCCGGCCTCAAGTTTGTCCGAGTATATTTGGATGACGTAGTGGTATTCTCCATGTCAATGGAAGACCACGTGGACCACCTAAGCCAAGTCTTTTACGTCCTGTCGCAGCACGGTTTGAAGCTGAAAATTCAAAAATGCTTCTTCGCAAAGCCTAAGGTAGGGCTTCTCGGCCATCTTGTGGACAAAAATGGTGTGTCTGTCGACCCCTCTAAGGTCAGAGCCATCATGGCTGTCCAAACACCAAGAACGAGTACCGAGCTCCGCAGCTTTCTCGGACTTGCCGGGTATTACCGGCGCTTCATCCGGAATTTTGCAGCAACTTCATCTGCATTGCATGCGGGAACCTCCAGGACTCGTAAGTTCATCTGGACGGAGGAAATGGAAGAGGCATTTGGAAACTTGAAGGAGGCCCTTACTTCTCCCCCTGTCCTAGCCTTTCCCGACTTCGAACATCCTTTCGTCGTGGAGACAGATGCTTCATCAGTTGCCCTGGGAGCCATTCTCGCTCAGAAGAAAGCAGATGGTAAGGTGCATCCTATCGAATATGCCAGCCGCACCCTCAACACTAGCGAGCGGAATTATAGTGCTTGTGAAAGGGAGGCCCTAGCAGTCGTTTTCGCCCTCTAGAAGTTTAGGGTGTACCTCCTCTCGTCCATCCCCTTCACTCTGATCACGGATCACCAGGCCCTCCGCCACGCCTTCCAGAAAAAGGATGTGCATGGGAGACTGGCCAGGTGGTTGGATTTCCTTGCGGAGTACGAGTTCAAGGTTGAGTACCGCGCAGGAACCGCGAACCAAGCGGCGGACTACCTTTCCCGAATGTGTGTCACGCCTACCCCTTCCTCAGAAGAGGGGAACCTCATCAACGTCACCACGGAAGGAGGAGGGCACGATGATTCTCCCCGGGACCTCGAGCCTTTTCTGGTGGAAGTGGAACGTCACCTCCGATGTTCCCGATCCAATCCACAGATCAGAAGGCCCGGGTTGCCATCCGCCGGGCCATGAAAAGTTACCTCGTCTAGGACGGGAGGCTTTTCCGCCGAACGAGCAAAGGGCCTCGAGTTGTTGCCGACAGATCCCTTCGCACAGGTATACTCCGTGCCTTTCACAACGATATCGGTCATTGGGATGCCCACACCACTAAGAGAATGGTTGGACAGGTTCTGGAGGCCCAATATTCACAAGGAGGTGATTGCCTATGTGAGATCCTGCAAAGGATGCCAGTTTGCTACACCGCTCCCTCATTACCGCTCATCCCTTTACTTCCCCCTCACAAACATCTTTTCTGTCTTCTCCATCGACTTCGCTGGGCCGTTCCCCGCTTCCTCTGGTGGAAACAGATTCATCCTAGTTTGCGTGGAACACCTGACTGGATGGCCACTCGCCAGGGCCATTGCTAACGCCACTGCGGACGTCGTCAAAGCATTCGTGCGAGAGGAGATAATGCACTCATTTGGTCCTCCTCAGACCATTATCAGTGATAACGCCACATGTTTCACTGCAACCTCTATCTCCCAGTTCATGGAGGAATCTGGCATCGAGTGGAGAACCGTTCTCGCGTACGCCCCCATGTCCAACGGGAGGGCGGAGCGAATGGTAGGCACGGCAAGGCGTGGAGTGAAGAAGATGGTTCTCGATGAAGGCATAGACTGGGACCAGGCCCTCACTCATGTTCTTTACGGCTACCGACGTCTCCCACTGGCAGGCAGAGCATCACCTTTCGAGCTACTCTACGGAGTCACGCCGCGGATGGGCCGGGACAAAGTTTCCCCGTGCCTCTCCCACTCCATCGAAGACCGCCGAATCGAGTTACTCACCGTTAGCGCCGGGAGGGTGAAACGTATCGTTGATCAGAGAGAGATACGCAAGGGACCCCTCCGGAGTAAACAGACCCAGAAGTTCCAGGTCGGAGACTTGGTTCTGGTCGCCCACGGAAAGGCACTCAACCCAGCAGTGAAGTGGCCCGCGTTCAAGTCTGTCTACTACGGCCCGTGCCGCGTGGTGCGGGAATCGCACCCCCGCTACTCTCTGGTATCTTCTCATGGACTTAAGCGTAAGGGTATCCATGCCCGACGTTTGGTGAAATACCAGTCCCCGACGACCCAGTAGTAGTCGAGCCATAAGGCACCACCCACGCCTTCAGGCCCCTTTTCTGAGGTGCGCGGTCTCTCTTCCTTTATGCTTCCTACTCTACCCCTAAACTTTCTTTGTTTCGTTCTTTGTTGTCTATGCTCTTTCTTTCTGATGACCCTATCTCCTCTCTCTCTCTCTCTCTTCCCTAGTCATTACTCCTTCGGTCCCTCGTTAAGAATCTCATTTCGTCGTTTACCGCCTATCCTGAAGCTATCGGGAGGGCAACGGGTACTAAGGGATCACCTAAGCTACTATCACTGTTATCCTGGGCGTCAGGGATCACCTCTAATGGGGCCGGGACGAGTCAGCCGGGGACCTGGCAGAGCTAACCTCGTCCGAATTTGTACGACCCGAGCTACGAGTCGAGCTCGCCTCTCCGGAGCGGCTAACGTTATCGCTAGCGCCCGATGTGCCAGTTGAGCTAGCCGCAGCCGAAATTTGGTCGGAAGCGTTCCCCTTCGAGGACGACTTCTTCTTCGCGCGCTCTCGACTGCGCTTCGCCCTCTTGGCCTCCGGAGTTGTACCGTGACTGTAGTGCAATGGCTTGGTCGATTCGACAACGGGCAGCCTTGGCTGTAAGCCGAATCTGCGAGCCACCGCGAGGTGTTCGACCCTCCTGTCTCGGTAGTCAGGCTCGGGTCGAGTGTGGTAGAGCAAAGGCGAATCGCCTGCCTTAGTGTGGGTTGTAAGGCCACACAGACGATCCGTCTAGAATCCTGTGGTCACATGGTGAGTCATGGTGGTGCACCGAAAGGATGGTGGTTCACCAACCCTAATAGGGAAGAAGGGAGGACACCAGGCACAAAAGGGATGAGTGCCCTGTATAAGAAGCAAAAAGGGAAGAAGGGGGAGCCCTATAGGATAGGGCGGGCGCTGGTACAGCGATGCATACAGCGATACGCTGGTACAGCGGGAGAGGAGCAGTTGCTCAAGAGCCGGGCACCAGGCACCCGAAGATACCTGATCGAAGGCCACGCGCACCACTGGTGACGCGTGGTATCAGGGAAAGGGAAGCTGATCCAGCAGAATAACCAGTCAAAGACTGAATCAGAGAGTGACCAGGGTCGGCGCGGTCCGCGCTATAGCCAAAGACGAAGCAGGCTGTAATGAGACTGCGAAACGCAAGTTGGGAGTGGCTCGCAACCATACCTCCGGGTGGGCACCAGGCGGCCGAAGACACCTGATTGAGGGGCACGCGCACCACCGGTGACGCGTGGTAGGGGCAATGCTGATACAGCGTCCCGACATTGAGAAGCTGAATCAGCGAAAAGGGACACCGGAAGAGTGCCAAGCACAATAGCCAAGGGAGAAGCACACTGAATCAGTAGGCAAAACGCACCCTGGGGGTAGATTGGACACCGAGCTTCCGGCTGGCTTTTACAATCAAAGGACATGGCGATTCGCCTCTAGTTAAATAATAAATTACATGTGGCTTGTAGCCCTAAATGTCCTTGTGGTTGGTGTCCAATAGCTAGGCTAAATACTGATACAGTGGGGTGGTCGAAAAACCCTAAGTGACGGGTGCGCCGGCGGCGCTGGCACACTGTAAATACAGTGTAAACTGTTAGGTTTAGTGTACAATTCAGTGTATCACTGGTGTCACGTGCCACGTGTTCAGTGATTGCACTGCTGTTAGAATAGATAGTCCAAAATAGTTGAGAATTAAAAGAATTGGGTAAAGTGCCCAAAATTGGAGGTGAAACACCTAGCTGTAAGCGCTTCGCCAAGTGGCATTGCACTACAGTGACGACTGACGAAGCGCAGCTCCGAAATAGCCTTGAAGTCTTCACCCTTCCCAGTGCTACAGCAAAGGGCTAGCGACTCTTTTGTGAGCCTCATGGCGCAAAACTCAACGCAGTCGTATATCAATATCGGATCCGAGGAAGAGTCGATGCAGACGACGTGCCCAAAGCCCTCTTTGTCCAAGATCTTCACGAGGAAAGGTCCACGGAACTCGGGATGGAGAAGAGTGGTCTGCAACCAACCCCACTGCTGGGCGAAGGTGACATTCTTGTTTCCCTGGTATGGTGCTTGGAGCCTCTGGCACCCGATGAGCCCCTTGTGAAGACTCTGCAGGGCTTGGTCGAGGTCCTTAAAGCTCCGCACTCTTGGGCGGTAGCCCTCCCTAGCAAGCCACTCCTTGTCCCGCTTGGCCTCCTCGAGGAAGAACTTCTTGGCAGCGGCTCTGCCATGTACGATGGCCATAGCATTAGCCCCGGCGGCACGAATGAAAGAGTCATGGAAGTCTTGAATCGTTACGACCTTGGCGCGGACGAAGAAATTCTCTGCTTCGGGCGACGGGGGTCTAGACATTATCTCGTTGACCTGGAGCGGGATACCAGGATGTTTCGAGCACCATTGGTCGTACTCGAGCACGAGGCCCGCTCGCGAAGGAACGTCGTCGACGACTGTAACTCCGGCTTGAGTGCGATCCCCTTTACCAGAGGCCGGGAAAACCTCTCTTCGGAAGTTCATAGTGTAGAGGTCTATGATGCTTTCCGCATCTACCTTCTCCCCGGGTCGACGCTCATACCGAGCATAGTAACGACCCTCTTCTTCGTCATCAGCGCCGGTCGAGAACCAGATGCTTTTGATGATCCAAGGTTCGTCGGCATCGCACTCGCCATACACGGTCTGGTCACCTAATGACTCGGTGAGACCGAGCCGGAAGCACGCCTCTGCTGTGAGAACCGAACACTCCTCCGCTTCAGCGAAGCTCCCTATTTGTAATCCGAACAGCAAGTGAAGCTGAACACTGGAGACACTCTTCGAGTACCGCTGGCCGCCGATCCGACCGCAGTCGATCGTCCACGTTACCGTACGCCCATCCTGAGCTCTATTCTTAGTGATGCGACGAACGTCCGTGCGACCCGAGCGATCCCAAAGAGTTCGCTCGTGTCGGGAATTCCGTGAGTCGTCAAAGTCGATCTCATTCGGTATCGTAGGGACAATAGCATCCTCTTCGTGCTCCACGTGCTTTTTGTCGCGGCGGGTGTGCGTTACCGAGGTGCGATCCTCGCGGCGCGACGATCGGCGGCGGGCTGCTGCGGCTGCGAGATTTTTCCGCGGCGCCCGTCCCCCAGTGGATCGCTTCGCAGTCTGGTTCGTCCGAGCCATCCAAGGCGTTTGGCCACTAGGTCCCCGGCGGACTGGGGGATCCACGAAAGCAGTGTCTCGACTCGAGGACGGCAGGACGTCAGCTGGACGGGGACGGACGTATGCGGGGCAGATCGGAGCGATGGAGTCGGGAGGGGTGTCGGTCAGCGGTGCCAGGTCGGATTTCGGCAGGATCAGTGAAGGGCCAGCTTTATGTGCTGGAACCCGCCAATTTGGCCTCCACCGGGCGTCAGCCTGAGGGGAGGGCAGTGTCGTATGACATTTGCGGAATAAAATTTGGGAATCCGGAAATTACAAAATTTTGTAATTTCTAGCCCTAACTCAGCCGGTGCCGGCAGCAAACACCTTTGCCGTGTCGCGCCGCCACCGGTCTATATAATGTCCGATCATAATGTATCGGGAAAAGAAAAATAGACGGACTACAACCAGTAAACTACTTTTCCCTTTTTTTAATTTGTCGCGCCTCCGCGTCTATCACGCGTGCAAAAAGACACGCCAACAATAAACATGGGTTCCGTGGCAGCACCGCTCTCTGCACTACTGCGCGCACAAAATTCCCATGGCAATCCCACGCAATCCCATATGGGAACATCTGAATTCGTCTAAATTTTAGTACCCCTCCAGGGAGGGTAGTCATATATTATTATATTTTATTTTAGATAATTGGTAGCGATCACTAATTTAGTTCCCAACAGTCAGAATGATAGGGTAAGAGAAGAATCACAGTTGCAGAGCGATCAGGTAAGTGCGGTTTGGGTCGTACAGATGCAGAGTTGGCCACACCAAAAATGATTTGGAGTGGCAGCCAATCAGCGGGTCGGTAACAGAGAAAGATGCGGAATGAAAATTAAACAAAGAACACGCGGGAAGGAAGCTCTCTTGACGACACACCGCTGTTGCGCAGAATGAGTGCTCGCAGCACCTCGCGCTGATCACTCAAACCATTCAGTCGTGGAACAGCTCGGCGGACCTCTTCCGGGAATTCAATGTTTTCATAGTACATTGCGTCGCCGTCACGGAACGCCCGGAACTGCCTCTTCCACAGTGCCAACAGAGTCCTTCCGAACGAGCTGCCCCGCTCGTGGTCCTCAGCCATCATGCCGACCCACGCTTCCACATTGTCGACGTCACCGTCGTACGCGGTCGAAAGCGCATTCTGCGTGTTGATATTGCGAGTAATATCGCTGAAGGAGCGAGCTCGGCCGAGTCCTAGCTTCCGTCGAATGTCGTTGTAGGACGACAATGCATGGTCGCGCCCGCGCTGCAGGTTGAGGGCAATGAGGTCGAAGGCTGTTTCCTCGCCACGAATGCCGGTGAACAGGAAGTTGCGCAGTGCATTGTGCACCTTAAGGTCGACCTCCTGTGCCCTGAAGTTTGCGGCACCTCTGATGAACTGTTCGATGCCGGTGCTGGCGAGGAAGCTGGCGGGGCGGAAGAACATCTGCTGCATGGGCAGGGAGGGAAGGACAACGTTTCCGGGGCCGCGGCGGTTAATGACGTTGCCAATGAGGGTGTGGCCGACGCGGAATGCGGCGGTACTGAACTCGTTGAGCACGGACACGTCTATGGTGGAGATGAATCCACGGTAGCGTGGCAGGCGACGGCCGGTCATAGCGGGGAAGAACTCGTCGAAGACAATCTTCTGAAACTGTGCAATGTTAATTTGACGCGCACAGTCGTAGATTTCCTGGTCTGTCCATGTGGGGAAGCTCTGCCTGAGCTCTGTACAAATGGTGTTGTGCTCGCGGACGAAGAGGACGTGGAGGGCGGTGAGGGCTGGGTTTTCGTTGGAGCGCTCGTCGCCGGCGAGGAAGAATCTTGCAGAGGGCTGGGGAGCGTTGTGGAGGCCGGGAGTGTTGAGGGGGAGCAAGTTGCCGGAGCTGGTCTTGAGCTTGCCGTCGACACCGGTGCGCAATGCCTCTGCCCTCTCCTCCTCGACACCGTAGACGGAGACAAGGTCCATGGCGGCGGAGAGTTCATTGACGGGGCGCTCGCCGCGGAGGGTGCGGCCGAATTTGTTCTGGATGCGGACGCGCTGGGAGCGTCTGAACTGGAGAACTCCACCGGAGAAGTTGCTGAAAATGGGGTCGTCGCGAGGGATGGGAATGTCCATGCGTTGATCGGAGAGGGGCGTGAGAACACATGTGTGGTCGATAAGCTGGCCAAAGTAGGTGACGAGCTCGTTGAGGCGGCGGTCGTTGAAGACGTTTTCATCCTGCTTGGAAAGACTGTTGGAGACGAAACGGGCGGAAGGGAGGCTTCTGCCAGTGGGTCGTCTGGAGGGGCGGAAGCGGAAGAGGGATCCGATGGCCTGGCCGGCTGCGCCGAGAGTGGGGAATCTTGTGTTGGTGCATGTGCCGTCGAGGGGGCGGAATTCGGGATCACATCTTTGAGCGGCGGCCGGTGTGGCGGTGATAATGAGGAGGAGGGCGGCTGGGATGAAGAGGGCGGTGCGGTGTGTCATGATTGAGGTTTGTGTGCGTTAGTGAGCAGTTTGGTAGGTAGGTAGTAGGGTGCGTGAGTGTTGTGGCAGGAGTGAATGGCGAGGATTGGTCTGAGCAATTGGTTATATAGAGATGAATAGGAGGAAGAATAGGAAGGTGAAGTGGGTGAGAGGAGGGAGTAGGTGTACGGAATTGGGAAAAAGTGGACGAGCGTGTAGGAGGCAAACAGGGGCGTGTCGGTAACATGACAGGAAATCATTTCAGAAGCTCATTGCTGGTGAGGATCAGAGGCTGAGGGACGAATTTAGTTTAAGAATAGATAGAGATGTTCTGACGTGTACATGGGAGAGAGATTAGGAGTGAATAGGACGAGCTGCGAGCATTGCTGCGGGTAGCGATGCGTCCCTCTGTGGAATCAGCGAATAGAAATATTGAAAGTGGAATAATGGTGAAAGCAGATAGCAACAAGACGTCGTAAACAAAATGCAGAAATTGAATTAATCTTATCCAGATGCAGGTATACCCAACTTGTAGACGTCACATGCAGTTGTTTTACCTTTTTCATCTACCACCAAACTTCATCGCTGGCACTCGTCCGTTCACACATACTGTACAGCGCGTCGCTAGCATAGCTGCCCAAGTCCAGAAATGCATGAATCGGGCCCATCATGATTCGCAAAATACTTGTTATGATAAACGCTGATGCATCTGAGTCTAACCAATATAAGAGATAGATGGTACACCGAAATTATATTCATTTTTCTTGTTCCACAGACAATTTGTAAGGACTCGGGACGTCATTTTAACAGAATAGGAGTGTACGTCATGTATTGTCCTCGAAAACTTGAATTTAAATTACTTTTCCGCTCGTCCAACCAGTAATAGGAGTACAACAAACAGACTCACCTGGTTATGTGCGTCATCAAAGCATAAATTCTCGATAGATGCTATTTTGCCCAGCTTCAATGCTGCGACCTTATTCTTCACAAATATCTAGACCTCAAGTCGGGAATATTTCATCGCTGTAGACCCATTTTTCAATGGAAGAGGCGGCACGTTCACCCCCACTCCGGAGTCTCCTCTGTTTCACACTCTATCTTGGTTGGAATTTTGACTACCTGTAAGAATAACGTTGTTCCATAACAATGCTTGTCCTATTACAAGGTTCATTTCTTTCGGGTGTATACAGCTTCACGTTCGTCTATTGTTCTCTCATATGTAAAACAACTACCTGTTTCTTAGCGGTTACTAGCAAGTAGACCACGTCTTCAAAGACAAATTTTGCTTCGAGCTGTGTATGAACATAGTATCTCTATCTAGAGCCGCAAAGCTCAGCTCACTTCTATCTCAGCCAGCACCATTGTAGACCTTGTTCCCTCTTCTCGACCTATATTAAACTCCTGTTTCGATTTCTATCGTTGTTATTATTGCAAAAATCTATGAATTTGGTGTTTGCAGGAAATGCGTAGTCTCCAAGGTCTAGAAGTCGAATATCGTCCTAAACCAGGATTATTACCCTTACTATGACAATGCTGTGGCACTTACCAGCTTCCATATTAGCCTTGGAAGAAAGCGAATGGAAAGTGCGGTCAGCATTCTTGCGGTATATCTAATTGCCTAAGAGTAGGTTATGTAGGCCGATACCATGACCACCTCATGTGGGTATCTGTGTCCAGAAAGGAAAATCTGAATTAATGCTGACCGAGGATGCTGTATGCGTGTTGTGATCGAGCTGTGCGCTGACAACTTGAGCCTCCCTTCGGTTCCGTTCGGAGACTCCGCCCACTCTTTCCACTCGGAAACATTGGAATTTTGAATAGGCAGAAACATTCCTGGAACGAACATTTCGTCACTCAAAAAAAGACATTTTTTTGCTCCACAGCATGAGAAACTATCCTCTGCAAACTGCTTCATCAACGTAATGGTGCTGAAATTAAGTCAAGGCCTTTATGAAGCTTGCCACAAAGGATCCACTCAGATGAACCCCAGTTATTGCTGATGTCGAGTAGTGGATGACGGTAATGTATGTGAAGCAATCCATAGAGTTCTCTCCTTCTCGGGTTTCACAAGAACACACTAGAAAGAGAAAGGTCAATAGCGAGAAAAATTAACTCAGGGCCGTTCCCAGGCAAAATTTTGCTCGGGAAATTTGTATGCACGTGCACGAAACGATGGAATAGAGACTTTTGATTGGCTCCATGTAGAAGTGAGTGAGACACCTTGCACAGAACAGTCAAGCCCGAAAACGTACCGAGATGATAAGTTTAAAACTCCAAATCTCTGCATGTGCGCCACTTGTAAGTGATACGATGGGGGATCACTGAGGTATCCCGAGTGCTAGCATTTTCTCTTCAGTAACCTCTCATAGCGGAGGATGCCATGGAGCGGACGGATCTTGGAGTGGACCACTATTACACGCCTTTACTTGACCATCTTCTAAATTTTGCTTGCTGTGCTCCCCACTGGGGGGAGAGATTAACGCGGTTGTAGGTAGATTGGATTGACTCCTTCCCATTAGAGCGCATGAGTAGACCGTTTGAACTTGTGCCAATCTGCTTAGATACAGAGAATGCTGGGGATGGGCGTTAGACGTGAGGTTTGGAAGCTTTACAACGTACGAGGATCTTCTGACCCGGTATGATCGGGTCAAGTACAGGCGGGTACTCGTGGTCCGATCGAGGATCCGGCCGTTCCTTGGCATCCTCCGCTATGTTAGGATACCGAAAAGAACAAGCTAGCACTCAGGATACCTCAGTGATTCCCCATCGTACCACTTACAAGTGGCGCGCATGCAGAGATCAGGAGTTCAGTAGTTCAATAAAAGTAGTTTAACATATTAACATATGGAGCCAATCAAAAGTCTCTATTCCATCGTTTCGTGCACGTGCATACAAACTTCCCGTGCAAAATTTTGCCTGGGAACGGCCCTCAGTGAAGAAGCTCACTTGAAAACAGTCACTGACTTTGAAAAACAAAGAGCCTTCGTCTTCGGAAAGCTTACGCAACACTTACCTGACACTCTCAGCTTCTTCGGCTACAAACCTTCTTGAACGTGTGTGAATGCGAATGGAGGGATTTCGTTGGTCGAAAGACGAAACGTCGTGTCAGATCTAACCGTTGTAGAGTCTCAGTTTCCCGATTGCATGTGTACACGTGTACCAATTCATATCTAGAAATTCTGAGCCCAAGAAAATTCCCATTCTACATCATGCGACTACCGTCTGGGATCCGCGCCTGGTTTAAGGGTAGAGATCTCAGTTCATGAAGCATGCACATGAACTGCCAGGTTGACTGGTAGTTGGACCAGTCGAACAGTAATAAATTAGGTGCAACGATTTCGCATTAGCCCGAAACGACTTGTCGAGGCTGTCTGCAGTATGAACCCGTATTCGAGTTGGCTTACAGATGACTGAATATTTCACAATCATCGCCACAAGCCAAAGCTGGATGTCTGACTGAGTTCAACCGCTTCAATTCTGTGAACGGATGGTGGATATCTATGTGGGAGCTCCAGTTACAAACTGCATCATACACGTTTGCACAACGCTGAAATAATCGCAACCTTGCCTTTTGTTATTGCTGGGAGCTGAAATGCTGTCCCCATTCCATGCCACCTTGAGCACCGTTGGAATCTGTGTTATGCTGAATATATCTTATAACCAGAGCTGAAATTATGCTGACGTATTGACATCAAGTTTAGGAGGCATTTTCAGACCTCCGCGCTTCTGCCGTCAAATACTAGACTAGTGTACTTCAGTACCCCACTAGCTCGGCAAATATTTCTCGAAATCACATGATCGATTGCCTCTCGCAGCAATGGTAACCTTGAATGGGAGAACGTTACTTTGTAGACCTTTATCACAGTGTTCACGACATCAATGGGAACGTATCAATGTCATGCACATATTCTGTACCAATCTCCCACTCGTAACCCAATGACAGCCACCCTTCATCAACAGCGCCCTCATACAATTCGCGCGCCCGATCCATGTCAACTTCCACCCCATTCCCTCCCCTCGCATATATTTCCGACAGAACTACCATCGCACCCATATCCCTCCTCTTCGACATGCACATCTCGCACAACTTCACACCAAGCGCTGCGTCCCCATCCATCCATTCCGTGCCGTAAGCCACTCTTCTCGCGAGACTTGCCACAGCGTTCTGATGTGTGTTCTCGGCTACGGACTTTTCACACAACTGGATGGCGTAGTTGAGGTCCTTCTTCTGTTCGGGAGTACCGGCGATGAAAATTTCTGCCAATGTGAGAAATGCGTACGGATCGTTCCTTTCGTCGATGCACATTTTGAGCAACTTGATTGCTAGCTTTGTGTCCCTGGTCATCCATGCCGTCCCAAACGCCAGATTTCTTGCAACTTCTGCCACTTTGTTGCAACAGCTCAGGCTTCTACTAATAGCCAACTCGCAGAGGTGTACGGCGCGGTCTACGTTCTTCGAACCGGCTGCTCCAATCATTGCTATTTCTGCCAAAACCACCAGAACATCTGGACTCACTTCAGATTCGTCTAAATTGGACATACACATCTCGCATAGATGTAGAGCCCACTGCTCATTTCTTACCCAGCCCGATTCACCGTACAACATCTTCCTAGCTAGATTGGCTATATCGCTCCCCAGTTCACCTTGTTGAAGATAATCAAGACAAAGAAACACACCACGAGTGAAGTCATCATTAGTTAATACTGATGTCTCACTCGAATAAGTTCCTTTGCGCATGAGAATCTCCGCAAGAACAAGCAAGGCCCCAGTGTCCCCTTCACTGATACACATCTCACATAGCTGTATCGCTATCCCTCTATCTTCACATTTCCCACCCTCTCCATCCCCCATCTTCTTCGCTAGAGTCGTAACCCCTTCACAACTTCCGTTTCCCTCTAGAGATTTCTTGCACAGTTCCATCCCTCGCTCCACATCCTTCTCGACCCCTCCAGCCCCAGTCATCAATATCTCAGCGAGAACTATCATCACCTCTCCGTCATTTCTCTTCTCAATGCACATCTCACAAAGCCGAATTGCCACTTGCACATTTCTAGCTATCTCTAGTGTTCCATGTGCGATTTTCTTTGCCAGTTGAATTACCATGCCGTATGATTTCGATCCGTAGAGAGATTTTTCACAGAGTTCCATGGCACGATCGATGTCATTCTCAACATTGGGGGCTGCAGAGACAAGTATCTCTGCAAGAAGTACCATGGCTCTATGGGACATTTTGTGTTTGATGCACATTTCACATAACATAATAGCGAGGTGTACATCTGTGGAAATCCCGCATTTTCCGTAAGCTATTTTTCTTGCAAGTTCGACTACGAGAGGGTATTCATCGTTCCCATGAATAGCCTTCTCACAGAGTTCCATCGCACGTGGGACATCTTTCTCGACACCTGGAGCTCCTGTTAAGAATATTTCGGCTAACAACACCATTGCCACAGTGCCGTCTCTCTTGTCTAGACATATCTCGCATATATGCTTTGCGAGTAGCGCGTCTCTCTTGATCCCTCGTGTTCCATGAGCTATTTCTCGTGCCAAATCGATAACATGGGAGCACATCATGTCTACATTCACAGTAGATTTCTGACATAACTCCATAGCACGCTCAACATCTGTTTCAATGCCAGGAGCCCCAGTCAATAGCATCTCTGCCATAAAGACTAGAGCGTCCTCATCATTTCTCTTCTCGACGCACATCTCACATAACTTCATAGCAAGTGATACATCGCCGTTTGTTCCTCTTTTTCCACGCGCTATGTCCCTCGCAATATTAATTTCCCGAATGCAATGTTGGTTTCCGTTCATAGATTGTTCACACAATCTCATCGCACGATCGACGTCTCGGTCGACACCAGGAGCTCCAAACATCAATATCTCAGCAAGAACTACCTTGGCTTGTGGATCGTTTCTCTTTTTGATAGACAACTCCAGCAATTGTACGGCGAGGCGTGCGTACTTGGTTTTTCCAACAGCTCCATCCATTATCCTCTGCGTGAGAAGATCTATGTGATAAAAGGATGTGTTTTCGTTGATATAATCCTCGCAAAGGTCCATTGCATGATCGACATCTTTTTTAACGTCAGGAGCTCCACTCATAAATATCTCTGCCAAAACCAACTCAGCTTCTCCTCCTCTTATCCCGCCTCTGATGCAAATGTCACATAGTTCTACTGCAACTGCAGCGTATTCAGATCTCCATCGTCGATCACTCAACATACTCCGTGCTATATCTGGTACTTCACTACAGACCAAATCTTCGCGCAAACTTGTAATCGTTGCGCATAGTTGGAGACCATAGTCAACGTCCCTTTCGACATGGGGTGCACCTCGGAGACGGATTTTTGCTAGAACAAGCGCAGCATAAGTATCGTTTCTCTTCTCAATGCACATCTCCAGTAGCCGCACAGCTAGTGGCGCATTAGTTGATACTCCAGATGGACGAAACTCTTCAAAAGCCAAGTATCCTGCAAGTTCAGTTATACGGTGCACATCATCGCATATATCGATATAGGTGTCACATAATTGCTCAGCGCGTGCAACATCCCTCTCGACACCGTGCTCGCCGTTGATGAGAAGATTGATCGCTTTGAACATAGCTTCGATATTGTTGTGTTCAACAATACACCTTTCATACAATTGCAGCGCTTGACGGGAATCCCTTGCAACTCCTGGTGCGCCTTGTTCCAGAATTTCTGCAAGTTCGTACATAGCTACATCGTCAGCTGTTCGTTCGATGTAAGTTCGGTATAGGTCAACGGCGCGTGAAATATACTTTGGTACGCAACGTCTTCGGTGGGAAAGCAGTTTTGCTAAGCGAAACTTTGCTTCAATGCAATCCGTTTCAACAATACAGCTCTCGAATAGAGCAATGCTGCGAAGTACGTCGCTGTCGTCAGGGAAATGTGGACTTCCCAATATGGTGGCAAGGTCGAACATGGCTCCAATATGGTTTTGTTCATCAACACATCGCTGTAACAATGCACTGGCAGCAGGCATATCCGGTTCAACATGGAGGTCATCATTGTGCAAATTTGCCAATCGTTTTGCGATCGTGTACATTGTAGAGTCTGGTGTTTTGAGAACTGTTCAAGTCGTGGTGAAAGTGAGTTGGTCTTGGAATCTGGATCCGTACTACGAGGCAACGGCTTTGGATGCCGCGCGTGAGTCGTAGACTAGGAGAACGGTTGATATGGTTCCATCGCAACTTGTTCTTCGATGGATCGAGGTTGTTAGCGGGGCCGCGCCAACAACTTTGATGTTTCTATGGGTAACCAATCACGGGATTTGCCGCCGAAGTGGATGGCCAGGGTTGCAGATCGATCTCTTCTGGGCCAGATGCAATTTTGTTCGCTCCCGTAAACATGGGGCAGATCGTACGCTGCACTGAGCGGTCCGTTCTCCTCTAACGCGCGATTTGTGTTGCATACATTATTAAATTCAAATGGGGACCGCGATACTGAATTTTGGGACGCAGGACGCGTTTTCTCAGATGCAATCTAATTCATCACCATTATGATCTTTAAGCGCGAGTGAACAGGCCCTGCGACGTACAAAAGTCGTGATACGCAAACCGTGCCGAAAACTAGCTCAGCCTCTTGAGTGAAGGCTTGCCTGGAGAAGTTTAATCGACAGAAGTTTGGCCGCCATCCAAAAATTGTGTGCTTGCGGACTCGATCTACGGTTGTTTCGATTCTAGCATGGCTCCTGTAGAAGATGTCCCATATGAGAATAACTGGAATCGAGTGAAACAAAACGTTCAACGCGCTCAAGCACAATTCCTTTAGCGTTATTTTCTTGAGCCTTACACTTTGGGTTGATTTGCTTCCTCATATTCGCTCATCTCGGACTGTTGTATAACGCTTTGGAACATGGGGTATAAATTGAGGCAGGGTATTTGGGATAAAGTGGAAAGAAAGGGAATGTCACAATGAACAGAACTTCTTCGCTGTTGATTACTGTGTCTGTTGGAAGCGGCGTGCGTTGAGATCTATTACGTTTCGAGGATTTCGTGCTAGGCGATAGAAATTGCCCAGGTATCCCATCGCAACAAGAACCTCCGCCATCACGGCGCTGGGAAATTTGATGTCATGCTTGCAAAATGTGTCTCAAATTTTCTTCGCGTGCGACACTCTCTTCCAGACCAAAGTGTTCTTCGCAAGCTTCATCTCTATCCCACCTGTGAATGTATGTAAAGCCGGTTGCCAATGACACATTGCACCTACGCTGTGCATCTGGAAACATTACGGATCATTCAACTAACGATCACGGATCACATACCTATATGCCAGGAACAATTTAACAATTTATCCACAAAAATGTAATTCCATATGATACTTGGCGCGAATAGATTTCCCCTCTTCGAATGGTGGTCATCTCGTTCTGAACGGGTATTCGTCAATGCCAAATATATATTTGTTGCCGATCTCCCATCTATGCCGCAATGACAGCCACCCTTCATCAACAGCGCCCTCATACAATTCGCGCGCCCGATCCATGTCAACTTCCACCCCATTCCCTCCCTTCGCATATATTTCCGACAGAACTACCATCGCACCCATATCCCTCCTCTTCGACATGCACATCTCGCACAACTTCACACCAAGCGCTGCGTCCCCATCCATCCATTCCGTGCCGTAAGCCACTCTTCTCGCGAGACTTGCCACAGCGTTCTGATGTGTGTTCTCGGCTACGGACTTTTCACACAATTGGATGGCGTAGTTGAGGTCCTTCTTCTGTTCGGGAGTACCGGCGATGAAAATTTCTGCCAATGTGAGAAATGCGTATGGATCGTTCCTTTCGTCGATGCACATTTTGAGCAACTTAATTGCTAGCTTTGTGTCCCTGGTCATCCATGCCGTCCCAAATGCTAGGGCTCTGGCTAGTTTTGCCACATGCATGCAGCTATAAGTTCTGTGGATAGCCATCTCGCAGAGGCGTACGGCGCGGTCTACGTTCTTCGAATCGGCTGCTCCAGTCATTGATATTTCTGCCAAAACCACTAGAGCGTCTGGGCTCACAAAATCCTCCCCGTCTGCCATGCACATTTCGCACAATTGTAATGCTACTTGGATGTTTCTTGGCATTACCAGCACCCCATGCAAAACCTTTCTCGCCAGATCGGCTACACACCCGCCCAACTCACCTGTATCGAGATATTTCTTACATAATTCCAATCCGCGACTGACGTTCTCAGCTTCATTCCCTCTGGATAGGAGTATCTCCGCAAGAACAAGCAAGGCCCCAGTGTCCCCTTCACTGATACACATCTCACATAGCTGTATCGCTATCCCTCTATCTTCACATTTCCCACCCTCTCCATCCCCCATCTTCTTCGCTAGAGTCGTCACCCCTTCACAACTTCCGTTTCCCTCTAGAGATTTCTTGCACAGTTCCATCCCTCGCTTCACATCCTTCTCGACCCCTCCAGCCCCAGTCATCAATATCTCAGCGAGAACTATCATCACCTCTCCGTCATTTCTCTTCTCAATGCACATCTCACAAAGCCGAATTGCCACTTGCACATTTCTAGCTATCTCTAGTGTTCCATGTGCGATTTTCTTTGCCAGTTGAATTACCATGCCGTATGATTTCGATCCGTAGAGAGATTTTTCACAGAGTTCCATGGCACGATCGATGTCATTCTCAACATTGGGGGCTGCAGAGACAAGTATCTCTGCAAGAAGTACCATGGCTCTATGGGACATTTTGTGTTTGATGCACATTTCACATAGCATGATAGCGAGGCGTACATCTGTGGAAATCCCGCATTTTCCGTAAGCTATTTTCCTTGCAAGTTCGACAACCAGGTATGAAGTTCCATGTTGACTCATAGAGATCTTACATAGTTCCATCGCACGTGGGACATCTCTCTCGACACCTGGAGCTGTGATCATGAGTATCTCGGCCATAAGCACTGTAGTATCTGCATTAACCCGCTTATTCAAGCAAAGCTCACCAAGTTGTTTTGCAAGAGATACATCTCTATTCATCCTGTATGTCCCAACCGTCAAGTCCCCAATCAGGTCCATTAACCGCATAGGGATTACACCTCTATAAATCGAGTTCTCACACAGCTCGATCACACGTCTGGTGTCTTTTTCCCTACCTGGAGCTTCAACCATCAATATCTCAGCGAGAAGCACCATAGCCCCTCTATCACTCCACTTATGAATACACATCTCACATAGCTGTATTGCAAGCCATATATCTCTGCCACTTCCGAATGCTGTATCCGCTAATCTCTCTGCAAGATCAAGTATCTGTTCACAAGATGGGCTTGCAAAGATGTACTTTTCACAAAGCTCCATCGCACGATCGACATCTTTTTCCACGTCTCTGGTTCCACTCAGAAGTAACTCGGCCAGAACCAACATAGCCTCTAAATCATTCCCCTTGTTGATACACATCTCACAAAGCTGAACTGCCGCTAGGATGTTTTCGGATTTGCGTCGACGTTCACTCAGCATTTCGGTCGCAATATCTGCGATCATACCGTAGGGGAATCGTCCTTGAAGTTCCAGAACTTTCTCGCAAAGACGCAGACCACGGCCAATGTCTTTCTTGACTTGGGGTGCTCCTCGGAGAAGAATTTCAGTTAAAACCATCATCGCCTCTTTATCGTTTCTCTTATCAATGCACATCTCCAGGAGCCGCACCGCTAGTGGTGCATCCGTTGATACTCCATTCGGACGTAAATCTTCGAAAGCCAAACACCTTGCATGTTCAGTTATACAGAATACGGCATCGCTTATATCGAGATAGATGTCGCACAGTTGCTCAGCACGAACAACATTCCTCTTGATACCATACTCGCCGTTACTGAGAAGACCGATGACTCTAGACATAGCTTTAGCATCACTGTATTCAGTGATACATCTTTCATACAACTGCAGCGCTTGACGGGCGTCCCTTGCAACTCCTGGTGCGCCTTGTTCAAGAATTAGTGCAAGTTCGTACATCGCCACACCATTAGCAGTTTGTTCGATGCAGCTCTGATACAATTCAACGGCGCGTGAAATAAACTTTGGTATAAAGCGTCTTCGATGGGAAAGCAGTTTTGCCAGGCAAAACTTGGCATGAATGCTGTTGGCCTCAATCATGTACCTTTCGTATAGGTTAACAGCACTGTGGAAACGGTCATCGTCAAGGTCACACTCGGATTCAAGTATTTTGGCAAGATCGAACAGAGCTCCAATATGGCTCTGCTCTTCGATGCAACGTTGAAATAAGTCTATGGCTGCTGGCAAATTCTTTTCGACGGGCAGGCCATCATTTTCCATATTGGCGAGTCTTCTGGCAATTGTATACATTGTGTCGTCAGGGTGAGAGATACGCGGGAAGGCGTTTCGAAAGCAGCAACAGACGATGACTTGTGTGGTAGACGGAAACGCAAGCAATGGTGTGGGGTTACTTTTCAGCGGTGAATGCCAAAAAAACACAGGCGTGTATAGGAGCAGTTGAGGATATAAAATAATTTCCCGACACCTTGCGGAGAAAAAGGATTATTGTCCAGAAGTGTGAAAATGGCGTCGTTGTCTATCCTCGGCAGCCAGAAATAATGGCTATCAAGAAACGGTAGAGTTTGCTGCTATCAAAATTGAAATGACTGTCGGGTTTTGAGGAAGCAATGGTTCGCGAGATAGAAGAGAATCAGCCTGCTGAAATGGGTGATACATATCAACATTGAGATCCATGGTGAGCGTTTACGTGGACAAAATTGAAAATTCAGCACAAACGTAATGCCCATCTGAGGCTTGCGGAAAAACTCAACTTGGTGCTCGAGTTTCTCCATATCGTTTGACACCGGTTGCTGTGTCCTTGCGGATCATTTCTGTTACGTGCGTTTTTTCAGTTTGGGAAAGTCCAACAGAGCAATACAGGGCCAATGACGTTTTGCCTCGTCAACGATTACATAGTTTCAAAACGCACAGATATACGATGCTGGAGAACAAGACAAATATGCTATCTTCACTATTGCTGAGATATATATCGCGTGCTCCTTAATTTGGCACTGAATTTGTTCTTCCCCGCCACATCTGCATACCAGAGGCCCACACTTCGCCGATCTGGCTGTGTAAATTGGATAAACTACGTCTATGTTGTGTACGAACGATATGCGTGCCACGGGTAGTCTGACGGAGGATGCCGCGTTGGCAAGCCACGAGTTTACACCGATGTCGATCATGGTCCGAAACAATGCAGAGCCGGCGGTGTGAAGAAAACAAGAAATATAATATCGCTTGGGATGTGGAAATTAAAAGCCACTTGCGAGAGCATGAGGAGTGAATTTGCAATGATAATGGTAACATTGCTGATATATTTTTGTAGAGGATGCTGATTTTACTGGCGATGTAGTTGATCTGTGCAGAACAGGGTTGTTTTCAAGCTTGCAAACGGTCTAGGCGCATGAAGCATGGGTGAAGACATCGGATGTGTTCAAGAGCTATGTGAAAGAATGTGTGTATGCTACACACGGCGCTAACAGCTATTGAATCGTTGCCAAGTCTTTCTGCAGCGAGCACGGTTACAATCCCTGCCGTTGTAGTGTTACTACATAAACAATAACCTGCAAACGCTACATTTGTCTCCATTCATTTCATCCCATCCAGAGACTCGGTTTATTTCAATTTTCTAGGTCGAATTTTACAATCTTTTTGTATTTCACGCGAGGATGGCCATCAAAAACATCCGCTGCAACCGCCGCAAGCGCTCTCTGATCCACAGCCATCACTAATATCGTCAGCTGCACCGCTATCCGTACTATCCCCAGCGGCATCGAAAAGCACATACCCATTTGCGACATCAGACCATCTAACCCTCCGCCTATACTCGACCCCACTCCCATGAACATATGACGCTTCACCGTAACAAAATTCCCCAATCTCCCCATAGCAATTCCGATGTCCATGCCCCATGACCTCACCACCGCAAGCTTCAAGCATCTTGAAGCCTTTCTGCTGCATCTTCTTCGATGGATACCATGAATTTTGCGCTTCATTCGGTGAATACCTTGGTTGCAAGACGACATGCAGCATTGACGTTGCCATTGCTAACAAATATCCAAGTAGCAAATTTGAGCTCTCATTGCACAATATTCGCCCTTGCGCGATATCTACACACATGTAGTCCTCTGCCTTGCATTCACTAAATCCACTGATATCGAAATTATACCGTCGTGGATTGCCACCAGCGCTTTCTACAACCTGCCATTGCGCCGTCTGTCTCACATTTGTCACCCCAGTATTCAACACGCACATCCTCAATTCCAGACGTCCTTCACCTCGGCTATTATGTGATACAGCGTTTTTCACCGCCGTCGAAGAGTTTCTGCCCTCGGTCGACGCGTGTGAAAACGTCCATTTTCCGATCAGAATCGCTGCATCTTCACCTGAGATGCGCAACATCAACGCTTTCTCATGTTCTTTCAGCACGCTACCCTCATAGGCATTTCGACTAAGCTGTTCGGCAGAGCCGACCATTTGCTCGTTATCCATCATGTGTGCGGTTGCCAGTGGAAGATTTTCAGCATCTGTCATCGAACAAATTTCAACAGCGCTGCTGATTTTGCGACATTTACGATTTGTGCTGGCGGTGTTGATGACACGATGCATGACACTGCACGTCAGTTTCGGAAGCTTGGAGTTCTTTGTGGGCAGGACCAGTTTTGAGTAACGATTGAGAGCGGGTGCGGAAGGATTAATGCGCGAAGCATTTGGGAGATGTACCCACGCGGTTTGTGGCGATTTTGAGGATGATGCAGTCGTTTTTTGTCGAGGTTTAGTGATGCCTTCTATTTCGGCGACCGTTTCTCCTGGCAGATAATTATAGAAATGCGATCTTGTACCAGCCACGTAGGCTTGCAATGAACGGCGTAGAGAGCGTTCAGAAGATGTGACATTTCCGCGGAATGCTGCACCATTCACTGATGGACCAAGATTGGAGATGCGCTGTTTCCAAAGTGTACAAGTGTTTTTCCACGACATTTTGAGGTCCGAGTCTGGTGAGCGATCATTGATTGTATCATCATGTGGCAGTACCAAGCCTACGATACGACGTGTCTCTGTAACGTAGCGCACTGGATGGAGCATATGGCAGTACCAAACAAGATCTATGTCATAGGGTGGACTCATGACCTGTTTGGGGTACATCCTCTTGAGATAGAGAAAGTGCTTGAGATATCGTTTGATAGCTTGTTTAAGGAAAACGCTGTCTGAATATTGGGGCATAATACACAGTTGATAATGAAGCGACATTAGTCGGGAAGCAGCGGCCATGATATCGTAGGTAATCGCCGACGGAAGATGAAGTTGTTCATTATCGGAAGCTGAAGCAATGATGGGCATCTGGGCAAGCATTTCTGAAACGTCAAACTTTTCGTTGGGATAATAGGTATTCCATACGTCCTCGGCTTTGAGCAAACCATAGCCTCTAGCATGGTTGGGTATGAGGCAATGGTCAACAAGGCGATCGGAATGCAAGCAAGCAGATGCGGCCACGAGACGCACGTCGCGGGCGTATGCGATGGGGTTGAGCATGTGACATATCCAGACCCAATGCACATCGATCGGGGGTACTAGAGATGTATCGGGATGTGCAAGTTGTAGGGGCAACCAGCATGATTCATAGCGACGAATAGCATTTGAAAGGACGGAGCGATTGGTGTAGAGAGCGGGGTACTTGTCCACAATTTTGAGGATGTCCTGGAGGGCGGGAATTGCGGAGGAGAAGGGCACCTTTGATGAAAGTTTGTACATGGCACGGGAAAGCGCAGGCTTGGAGGTTTTGATGGAGGGAAACGACATGGCGATGATAGCGACTGTTGGTGGACTTGGGCATCGGCGTCGAATAATATATTATTCTCGGAGAAGATGGGCAGGTGGGTTGAGCGGATTGAGAAAAGCACAGGATTATATATTGGCAAGTGAAGAGTCGAATAAAAGCGAGGAGGACTATCAAAGATCTATGGGCAAGTGCGAGAGGGATGGTGAAAGTGCTTGGTCACAGTGAGTGGACGCGCTCAAGATGACGCAGAATGTTTCATAAGCGGGTGTGTTTATGACGATTACAAGCCTGTCACAAAACGAGCGAATTTATGTAAGCAAATCTACGTGTCAAAAGCAAGCAGCGAGCGAAACACCATCTCACGTCGGCAATTTGAATCTATTGCTCCGTCGCAACATGTCTCATATACACGCCAATGCCATGCAAGCTCGCGCGACACTTTCTGGTAAACGCACCGCGTTGCGCGGGTCGACTTTGAACATTTCTATGCGCGCCTCGTCTGACGTAGAGTACCAACGGCGTTGGCAGAATAAAATAATGCTCCTTTGTAGCACATGCGCCGTGCTGTCGAGTAGCAATTCCACCTTTTCAACAGTGATAGGTTACGGTGACATTTCATCCGCTATTTTTCAACACAAAATCTGCGATAATCTCGTCGGAAACTTTCGTACCGCTACTCGTGCCGGTCCCAATTTTTATTTCTAAATACTGTAACCATGCCTTACAACAAATCTCTTGTCACCCACACCCAATCTATCCACACACGTGCGCCATCTCTGCGTAGCTCGACTCTCCCTCCACTTGCCCGCCAACGCCCTCTATCATTGTGTAACCCGTTTGTCCAACAACCCATTCCGTGTGCTTCCCCGTCTGCAGCACCATGTACATCATCGATGCGCCCATTCCCAACAAATACCCCAACAGTGCACTCGTGCCGTCGCTGCACGAAATTTGTCCCATTTCTAGATTTACACTCACATGACCATGTCCAGCGGTGCAAACTACAAATTCACCAACGTCAAATACATACTGGCCGCGATTTCCACCGCTGTTTTGAATGTACTGCCATTGGCAACACTCTTTTATCCGAGTCACCCCGCTCTTGAGAACGCCCAGTCTTAACTTTAGACTCCCCTCCTGTTCCCTCTGTACACGTTCTTCAGGTAACTGCCCACTTTCGCCAGACGTTGTGTTCACAAGACCATGAATTGAACTCCAGCCTCCTATCAAAATCCCAACATCCTCCCCACTCAAGCGCAGCAGCAACGCTTTTTCATTCTCGTGCAAAACACTCCCTGCGTCTCTTTTCCCAATTTGTGTAGCACTGCCAATCATCTGCCACTCGTCAATCATGTGTGCAGTTGCAAGTGGAAGATTATCCGAATCTGACATGCAACCGATTTCCAACACGTTGCTCAACCTTCGAGGCGCATCACGTCCTAGACCGCATTTAACCACACGATGTCTAGCTCTGCATGTCAGCTTTGCAACAGTACCCTCCGCCCCACGAGCAACAAGTTGCGTACAGCGATCAATTGAATACGTCGAACCATCCACCTTTGAAATATCAGGAAGATGAACCCATGAAACATGCGATGAATGATTCCAATATCCTACTCCCCCGGGTAACTTTTCCACATCAAACACAATCTTACCTGAAAAGGCATCACCGTACAGCGAATGAATATCTGTCACCTTGGCTCGTATAGCCGGTCGCCACGCCCGTTCTGTCGCCGTAATTTCACCTCGAAATATTCCACCACGAATAACTGGACCATCATCGCCTATATGTTGCTCCCATAGCGCGCGTGTATCATCCCATGCTTGGAGTAGCTGGTCATCTGCAAGAGGATCGTGGCATATGTCGTCTTCGTGCGCAACTAGTTCCCCTGTTATGCGGTTCGTCTCATTTGCGTAGAGAACCGGATGAAGCATGTGACAATGCCATACCAGAGTTATATCGCATGGGGGGCACAGCAGTTGTTTCGCAGATCGTTTCTTCAGATAGAGAAACTGGTGCAGATAACGTCTCACTGCATTTTTCAGAAACTTATCGTCGAAATATTGCGGTAGAATACATACCTGGTAATGGAACGCCATCTGACGGGAAGATGCTTCGAATAGGTCATAGGTCAGTACTGATGGAATATGGCAGGAGTCATCATCAGATGACGATGCAAACATCGTCTTTGCTGCAATAGCCTGCATGATATCAAAAGTTTCATTCGGATACGCAGTATTCCATAACTGCATCGACGTAAGCCGCGCAGTTTGTCGTTCATCGTCAACGAAAAAACAATGACCAACAAGTTGGGCGCCGTGCATTGAAGTTGAGGTTCGAACGAGATGTATATCCCGCGCGTATGCAACGGGATTTCGCATGTGGCATATCCATATCCAATGAATGTCCAACGGAGGAACGATATTCACATAGGGATTCGAAAGCTTGAGCGGAAGCCAGAGGCGTTCGTATCGACGAATTGCATTGGAAATGACAGCACGGTTGGTATACAACGCCGGATATTGATCAATCTGGGTAAGTAAAGCTTGTAGAGCTGGTATGGCTGTGGAGAAGGGTACCTTGGATTTCGTAAGGAGGCTGTGTGCTGCACGAGTGAGCACTGCCTTGGGGTGTTTCGCGGGTTTGTTAGACATGACAGCTACAGTGGGAAAAGAGAGATTGGAATTACTTGAGATTGTTATGAGTCGCACTGATCTTTTATATTATTGATGAGAGAGTTGGGGGCTGAATTAGGACTTACAGATATTTGTCGTGCGTCGTGGATCGAGAAAATTCAGTCGTTGAATTGTCATACGACTCGTGGATAACTTGTTCAATGTAGTACCACGACAATTACCGACCCCTCATTTGGCCCGGAAAATTGTTCTCATTTCAACGTGTGGATTTTTCCACAGCTCATTCCAGCAATGCATTTGAATAATGGCATGTACGGTTGAAAACCCTGTCGCCGATCGTTTTCCGCCCAAAGCCGTGGTGTGGTGCAGGGCGTTCGCTGGGCGGTTGCAGGGCTTCTTACCGCCAATCATTCGCAGCTCGCGAGCTATAAATTTAGATTGTGACTTCAAGTACTCGTACTCATATGCCGGTCGATCCAGATGTTGCAACTTGGTACAATTTTAGCTCCTGCTCCGTTGCTCAGTGAGGCAGTCAGTCACATCACTTGTTCTGTAAGTTGAAATAATGCCTTTACAAAACACAGATGACCAAGTAAAAGGGCAAGGCTGGTGCTCGACATATCTTCTGAGTTAGCACCACCCATGTGGCTCGGCTGCTTCCATTTGATACTTTTTGTTTCTTTCAATATCGAATCTGAATAAGCCTTTTTCATCAAACTGTAAGAAAAGTGTTATCTCTACTTCTCTTCATTCTATTTAGAGTAAACTACTGGGCCAAACTATCTGTGCAGAGCCAGTGTGACGGACGATTGGTCAACATGTGAATTACGAAATCTGACAAGCTGCAGCTGTCACGTTCTACGACGGCTTGTTTCTCTACTGCACCGCGCATTCCAACTGAAGTTCTATTCAGTGGTTGGAGCTTCCATCTGCAATTCTATTGTTCTGAGTTCTCAAGCTGTGGAAAATCGCATCGGATGGTATCGAATACACGTGTGAGGAAATGCCCAAGTTCTAGAAACAATAGTTCACTCGCACAATTCGGCAGCAGGGAAATCTATGAATGGGCATCAGCGGCAATTTACTCACTTCCACATTTGGAAAGTAGATCCTATTGCTATTTCGAATAAATTCATTGTCCCCCATGGACCAGGAATATTAGGGCGCTGAATTGCGATTAGACAGGAAGTGGTGTATATAAGAGACACCACATGCACTGCTTCCAGGATTTGTATTTTCATATCCCAATGGAAGACAATTCGTTCACCTTGGAGTGGCGAATTGTCGCCTTTCGCTCGGGAAAAAGAAAGTCGGAAAGTAGGAAATTCCTCAATATCGTTCCTCACGGCATTCGTTTTCCTTCCGGTTTAATTCGTTGATTTCTATCCACAACCTAGTTCTCTCGAGATCAAAACCACCGCTCCATAGCCAACGTCTTAGTCCAATATGATATCGATCCAAGACAATCCTCAGATTATTGTACGGTACAATTTGTACCCATTATGCTCCATACTGTGCCGAAAATTTATGTCGAGAGCCGGTCACTTGTCGTGCAGCCCTTGGGATTAATGACAGAGGTAGGCAGGTCGCTCTCTGATGATGATGCTCCTAGGCAGTAGAAAATCTCTCCAATTTCAACTGAGCTGTAGAAGTAGAGCATGCCCAAGAATACGTACGCAGACTCGACGCTGTGACAGACTAAGTTGCCTATTGACTAACTTGTACCTTTGGAGAAAGTTTCTTGTCTTCCCGGGTAACTATTCTTTCATGTTTCCAAACAAATTGCCTGGACATGAAATTTTTTGAGATTGGCGCTGTTTCTGCATGTTAGAAAGATGATGTCCGTCACCGCCGTCCCTTTATCGATCCTATCGTTAACGTTCTCAAGTATTGTTCATTGTGTCTGGCGCTCCAGATTCCGTGCAGCCTTGAAACTTTTTCATCATCTCATTTCTGCAGTAACCTACAAGCCTGCGAAGGTAGAATCGCTTCCCGAATTACCCGGGCTCACGGATAATTTCAAATAAATTCAATCTTGAACAATCAGAAACTATAGTCTCACTTTCTCTGTCATTCTTTGGAGAATTTTCCATTGCCGAACGGCCCAGTTCAGACAATATCGCACCTATGGGTGGGATGACGTGAACAACTCCCAAAAAAGAATTCCTAGCCAACTGAGAGACTTGAAGTGCACTATCAGTGTAACACGGATCGCACACATCTACCCCACGTATCTAAAATATTTGAAAGAAAGTGCTGTTTCAAAGTCATGCCCCTCTCCACCTGAAGGAGTCTCTTGACGTAATTTTATCCAGGAATTGAATATACATAAACATTGTAAGAATTTGTATTATAAGTGTAAATAGTCGTGAGATGCGGTGAAGCGATGATGTGTCCTGTCTACATTTCCAGGCATGATTCGCGATCCAGAACGCAACTGTCACCTGACGGTATTTAAATTTCATAGATCTGGCTGTACCGAATAGTGCAATGAGGAGTAATGAGCCTCAAAGGGATAAGGAGTTCATCTTTTGAGCCAGTAGGAAAGTACTATGAGAGGTAGAAGCAAACAATAAAGTGACAGGTGGACGAATAGATTAAGAAACTCACCGCATATTAGAATCTTACATGTTTTACCGATGGCAACGAGGAGCGCATGACTGAGCAATCTCGTGGTGAACATAAATCATGGATGAAACAAGTTCATAGAATTTTACAGAAATCATCTCAGCTACAGCGACCGGAACTCATTGACCCCGTCACCCATTGCAACAACTTCAGCCGCCGCAACCACCGCCGCCGCAACCACCGCCGCCGCAACCTCCGCCGCCGCCTCCGCAACCTCCGCCACAACCACCGCAACCACCGCATCCCCCAGAAACTATGAACGGCACATATTCGTTCGTGGTTGAAACCCATCTTTCTCTCGGTCGAAATGAATCAGCGTTGCCGACATATGCGTTCCTGCCATAACACTTCCTCTCCAGCTCCCCATAACACCTTTTATGCCCCTCGCCTTCTACTTCTCCCCCCGCGCCCTCGAGCATATTGTAACCAATCTGCTTTGTTCCCCACGCAGGATACCAAGACTTCACCCCGCTCCTTTCGTTCTCACTCGGGTAGAAACGTGGTTGGAATACAACATACATCATCGCTGTAGCCATTCCTAGCAGATACCCAAGCACGGCGTGCTTACTGTCACTGCACTGGATCTCCCCCTTGCTGAGATCGACGACTACCTTGTCAATGCGCCTCCTGCAGCCCGCGAAGTCCCCAATATCAAATGTATATTTCCCTGGATTGTTACCCTTTCTCTGCACGCGCCGCCACTTGCTGTTGCTTTTAATTTGCGTGACGCCAGTGTTCAAGATGCATAGCTTCAACATAAGTCGGCCTTCAATTCCTTGTTTCCCAGGTTTCCCTGCCTGCCCGCCTTGAGTACCAGGAGTCCCAGGAACAGGCTCTGCGAACTGGGACCATCTTCCAACTAGGATGGCTGCATCCTCTCCGGAGATCCGCAACAGGAACGCGTTCTCGTTCAAATTCAGCTCCGGTTGTTTCCTCGCTTGTCCATACATCTTCTGCACGGATCCATGCCACTTATCTGTCATGTGCGCAGTCGCAAGTGGAAGATAGTCATTGTCACTTTCTGATTGTATCTCAATCACACTACGTATGTGGCCGCCATTCCCACCCGCTTCATGACAATTGACGATACGATGCACTGTTGTGCATGAAAGTTTCGGGAGTTGTCGGCCTGTTTCCCGCGGAACCAGTTCCGAATATCGTTCAATTTTCACTGATGAAGACTGCCCAGCCGAATTATCGGTATCAGCAAGATGTAACCATTGGATATCAGTTGAACGACGAGATATTGCAACTCGATCATCAGACGTTTTGTGCACTACAGTAAAAACTGTACTGCCTGACCGCGCTCCACTGTATTGGGATGCAATTGTTGTAGCAGAGGCTTGTATTGCTGGTCGTAGAGCACGTTCTTCCGCTGTAATATTGCCTCGGAACATACCGCCTGGGATAGCTGGGCCATTCTTTGAGATATTACGTTTCCACAATTTGCATGTGTTATCCCACGCTTTGTTCAGTTCAGAGCCTGCTGAGCGATCATTCATTGTATCATCATGTGGCAACAGGAAACCAGTGATTCGAACAGTTTCCTTAGCGTAGAGTACTGGATGCAGCATATGGCAGTGCCATACGAGGTCAATGTCATATGTCGGGCTGATGACAATTTTCGGGTGTAGTTTCTTGAGACGTAGGAAACCCTTGAGATATCGCTTGACGGCATTTCTCAGAAATGATTTCTGGAAATACTGTGGCATGATACAGACTTGATAATGGAAGGCCATCTGACGTGATGCTGCAGCAATGATATCATACTTGATTTTCGAGGGGAGATGGGAGTTGTCGGAATCGCCCGGTGTAGCGAACATCGGGGCTTGAGAAATTGTAGACTGCACGTCAAACTGTTCATTTGGGTAAGCAGCATCCCATAACAGCTGTGCCTTGTTCATTGCTATCACCCGACCTTGGTGGTCAAGAAGAGCATGGTCGACAAGTGTGTTACCGCCGGAAGTGTATGATGAGTGTGCAGTGCAAATACGTTTCATGTCAGTTGCATAAGCGGTGGGGTTGAGCATGTGACATATCCAGACCCAATGGATGTCGATGGGGGGGAGGATGGTGGCGTGAGGGTTCGAAAGGATGAGGGGTAACCAGAGATGTTCATAGCGACGGAGAGCGTTTGATAGGATAGTTCTGTTTGTGTAGAGAGCGGGTAACTGGTCGACGAGAGTGAGGAGGGATTGGAGAGCGGGGATTGCGGAGAGGAATGGGACTTGAGACGAGTTGAAGAGGTTGCGAATGACCTGAGAAACAGCATCTTTGAATTTTGTGGAAGGCTGAGACATGGTGGAACAGTGTAGTAGTATAAACGACTGCGGAGAAGATTTATTTCGGCCGAGGAGTGGCAGAATATGTAGTCTGTTTGGTGGGAAGTAGTGGAGTAGATCCTGGAGGTGCGGTTGAGATATCAGAACGGACCAGGCCTGCAAAGAAGAGTTTCCGAGGACAGCGTTCTGTGAGAATTTAATTTGCTGTAAAGGTACACCTATGATGCAGACAGACACTTTCGCAAGTTGACATAGGCAAAGTCCTCGACACGAGGACAACGAGGATGGCGGTTATGCCGGAAACGGGGCATTATTGACTTGGAGATGCAACGCTATGAATAAAATTTAGAATCGAAAAGGCCGGCTGTTCATCATCGGTTCGTCCTTGATAATTCTCAAATTTCATTGCTGGATAAGTTCAATTTGATTGTTCGGAAGACTGTGTAGGCAGACAAAATTTCGGCAGTTGAATGACAGCTAGGAATGCTCCTAGTCCCGAAACGCCCCCACAACTGAACCGTACTACCGAGAAGGACCGCTAGGCGTTATGATACGGCTATCTGAATGCATTAACATTGAAATTTAATTAGCTCTGCCCTGCTCGGATATCCATTTAACCAGTTCATATCTCAACATTAGTGCCTTAGCGGGTAAAATATTCTTTTTCTTCTATCACCGCAAAGTTCACCTGGTCAGTGCAATTTGCACGGAGAGGCACCATCACGGCGCAAACAAAACGCATTGCTCGCACGAGTATCATTTGTATATCATCCAGTGCGAAACATTGAGTAGATACGCTGTTTCCCAACGAGATTAGTACTTTTCCATAACCCGCCTCTTCAACTTCACATAGTAGACACATGCGCGTCTAGCCACTAATCTAGCTAAAACTATTGTGTACCCGTATTAGTCCATTTCATAGAAGGTATATCCTCAACACCCGCCGCCGCCACCACCACCACCACCACCATCGTAACCACCTCCGCCACCACCACCACCATCGTAACCACCTCCGCCACCACCACCACCATCGTAACCACCTCCGCCACCACCATCATAACCCCCTCCGCCACCACCATCATAACCCCCTCCGCCACCTTCATAACCCCCTCCACCATTTCCTCCTGTAGCGCCAATAGCTAGATATTCAGTCGCTACGAAAACCGGCCTTGCGTTCCGCTGATGAAACTTGATGTTGCCAACGCATGCTTTCCGACCATAACACTTCTTCTCCAGTTCTCCATAACACTTCTGATGGCCCTCCCCTTCTAGCTCTCCCCCTGCACCTTCAAGCATACCATAGCCAATCTGCTGTGTTACCCACACAGGATACCAGGACTGAAACGCATCTCTCTTGTTCGGTTGGAATCGTGGCTGCAATACAACATACATCATCGCTGTAGCCATTCCCAGAAGATACCCGAGCACGGCGTGCTTACTGTCACTGCACTGGATCTCTCCCTTGCTGAGATCTACGACTACCTTGTCTATACCTGTCCTGCAGCCTGCGAAATCCCCAATGTCAAATGTATATTTCCCTGGGTTCTTATCTTCGCTCATCACCTTCTGCCACGAGCAAATGTTTTTGATGTTTGTGACGCCAGTGTTGAGTATACATAGCTTCAATTGAAGCTCTCCCTCGTTTGCTTGCCTTCTTAGTTGCGTGTACGGTATGCCATGATTGCCCGGCCTTCCAAGAGTGAGCGTCCCGAACCGGCCCCATATTCCGTATAGGATAGCTGCATCTTCTCCAGAAATTCGCAATAGGAAAGCATTCTTGTGATCCTCCAGCTCGCGATGTCTCATGGCATCTCCATGAACCTTATGTAGGAACCCATGCCACTTATCTGTCATGTGTGCTGTCGCAAGCGGAAGATGGTCCCTGTCACTTTCTGATTGTATCTCAATCACACTACTTATCTGGCTACCATTCTCGTGCTCTTCTCGGCAACTGACGATACGATGCACTGTTTTGCATGAAAGTTTTGGGAGTTGTAGGCCCGTTCCCAACGGAACCATTTCCGAATATCGTTCAATTTCGACTGATGGAGACTGCCCAGCCGAAGTACCAGCATCAGCAAGATGTGACCGTTGGAAGTTGGTTGAACGGTGAGATCCTGGAGCTATATAACTGGACGTTTTGTGCGCTACTGCAAATGCTGTGTTGCCCTGCAGAGCTTGACTATACTGATATGCAATTTTTGCAGCAGAGGCTTGTATTACTGGTCGTAGAGCACGTTCCTCTGCTATACCATTGCCTCTGAACATAACGGCGGGGAAAGCTAGACCATCTTTGGAGATTTGAAGTTTCCACAATTTGCATGTGTTATCCCACGCTTTGTTCAGTTCAGAGCCTGCTGAGCGATCATTCATTATATCATCATGTGGCAACAGGAAACCAATAATCCGAACAGTTTCCTTGGCATAGTTCAAAGGATGCAGCATATGGCAGTACCATACGAGTTCGATATCAACTGTAGGAGCGATGATAGTTTTTGGATGGAGCTTCTTGAGATACAGGAAACCCTTGAGATATCGCTTGACGGCATTTCTCAGAAATGATTTCTGGAAATACTGGGGCAGGATACAGACTTGATAATGGAAGGCCATCTGACGTGATGCTGCAGCAATGATATCGTATTTGATTTTCGAGGGGAGATGGTAGCTGTCAGGGTCGCCAGGTGTAGCGAACATTGGGGCTTGAGAAATTGTTGACTGCAAGTCGAACTGTTCATTTGGATATGCAGCTTCCCATAGCTTCTTTGCTCTGTTCATTGCTTTCACCCGACCTTGGTGGTCGAGAAGAGCATGGTCGACTTTTGCTTTACCACCAGAAGATTGTGCAGTGCGAATGCGTTTCATGTCGATCGCATAGGCGGTGGGGTTGAGCATGTGACATATCCAGACCCAATGGATGTCGATGGGGGGGAGGATGGTGGCGTGAGGGTTCGAAAGGATGAGGGGCAACCAGAGATGTTCATAGCGCCGGAGAGCGTTTGATAGGATAGTTCTGTTTGTGTAGAGAGCGGGCAATTGGTCGACGAGAGTGAGGAGGGATTGGAGAGCGGGGATTGCTGAGAGGAACGGGACCTGTGATATGTCGTAGGGGTTTTGAAATATTCGGGAAACAACACTCATGTGCTGAGACATGATGGAGGAGTTATTGTGATGTGCTCATTTACTGAGAGGTTACGTACCGCACGAGAAGAGGCAGAATATATAGGCATTTTTCTGGAGAAGAGGTGAGAAAAGTACGATTCAGATATTAATCTAGACCAGGCTGACGATGAAGAGTCACGCAAAGGCGGTGTATCCTCTGTACTGAACGAAGTGGCGAAGTAAATACGGCAACGATGCAGACAGGAACCATTGCGTGTTCACAAAGGCAAGAACAGCAAGGATGGAGAGTGTTCGTGCCATGGATGGCATTGTAGGTATTGTTGTGCTACAGTATGAAGGCCATTCCTACAGGGACGTACGTCTCTACACATCCGTTTCCGACCAAGCGTAAAAACAGAGTTCGAATCTGAATGATGGAGATAATATGAATTGAATTTAGATGAGAAACGCCCAACAATGCAACCGTAGACTGAACTGACACGTGTTAGAACCGCGCTAACGATCATACCCAAATGATACCCGCGTTCACCTCCAACAGACCTGACGTGCGAACTGACCCGTCCATTCGTCGACCGTCACCAACAACCCCTCTTCCACCGCACTGTGCAACATCTGTATCTCGCCTATCTGCTACGCAGCGCCACCGGCCGCAGCACGCACCATGAATCCGACTACAAGGACGCCGTTACCCGACATATACTTTGTTTCAAAACCATCTGCCTCGGTCCGTTCTTTCCCCAAAACCAGCCCTGAACATCTCGCAGAGCTTTATCCGATCTCACGCAACCCGCGCAACACAGTGGTATCCCTCGTTGGGCCCATCGGCGCCGGCAAGACGACCATCCAGTACTCATCACCGTCACTCCCGCAGATCCCCGCCTGCTTTTCAGATGCAATGTAGGCCTTCCTTGCTGCCATACCCACCGATCCCACGCGCATTTGCAGATAGCTACTTCTTTTTGCGTCGCGTCTCTGCTCGCAGCATTTCGGTGATGTGCTTCGTGATAAACTCACAGACAAGCTTTAGGACCCGAGCGCTATCGCCAATTTGGTCGGTACGCTCGCCCTGACCAAGATTCTAATTGTGTTTGATGACTTACAAGCCGCTGATGGTGTGATGCTGCGAATATTCCGCGTGTTTGTTGCCGAGATTCACGCACTGCAGACCACCAATATTAATGTGCGGTTTTCGACACATTGCGAAATACTCGCCAGTGAGGGCACACCTGTGTATGTCATGCTACTACCATTGCAGGAAGATGTCGCCGTGAATGTTTTTCCTGGTACGCGAGCGTGGATGCGGATGCCAGAACGTCGGTGTGTGCCCAGGATCGACGTGCCTTTGACCAGATTTTCGGCTTCTGTGCTGGATTGCTGCTTGCACTTGCTATTGTGTGAAAGGCGCTCAAATGTCCAATGAGCAGGAAGAAGAGGCGAATAATTAGCGCGCGGCGGTCTTATGCCGAAGAGTTGCAGGACAATGTTCAGCGATACGGGAAGAATCTCAGCCTCATGCAGGACTGTATACGTCACTGCAATTGCACTCGACGGGCTTGACCGATAGTGGAATAGCACCAATATCAGTCGGCTCGATGTGTTCCGCTCTCTCTGCGTCTTGAGGAAACGAACGCCAGTTCCTGTTAATACTCTACGGAGAACGTGGAGCGTATGTTAGGAGGAGGGGATGGCAATTGCCGGCATGTTGGAGGACAATTGTTTGGTATCGGTCGATAAAAGAGGACAGCAGTACACATGGAAAATGGTACGGATTGCGCGTTCATAATTTGAGACATGATGTAAGCGCTGGAATGACAAGAACAGAGATGCAAATTATCTAATGGCATGATCGGCTGTTGAGAAGTTATGGAGATGAGTATGGAAAAGTATATGTTGACGATACTCAACAAGCAGAGGGGGACGATAAAATCACTGGTTAGTACGTAGAGGAAAACGTCGTTTGGCATCTTGCGTGTATAGGAAGGACGGATGAGGCATCATGGCTGGTGACAGACTATCGCTGGATTTAGGAGATAAACAGTGATCCAAGTCAAGTGCGTTCAAATTGGTTCTTTCCAACCTCAAGACGCTAACGGATTATGTTGCCAAACAAAGCGATGGGATCTTGAAAAACATCGCCGATGGAATCGATATTGTCGCGGAAACTATGTAGATGTGTACGAAGGCCTGCGAAACGAGTCGATTTGAATCTACCTTTCGGCTATACGGGAGGCTCGCGTCGATTCAGTCTGATTCACAAGTCATCAAGCGGCTCATGTGGGGCATTGAAGAATACTCGAATCTACCATGAGCGCGCGCAGCATCAAGAATGGTGCTAGGTGCGAACAGCGAGTTGAAACGTATACAGTCGACATCGTTTTCGCCGATATGCGCTGATGCAATGGCTGGAAGAGAAGAGTTGGCAGTTTGAGGGAAAACTACAGATAATTGGTGTGCAGGATAGATTGGGCGCCATGGGTCTTCAGAGATATGAAGATTACATTGTCCAGATTTGTTACCGCGCTGATTCGGAACGTTTGTACTCGTACAGCGGGAAGGGCAATGAATACGTGCAAACAATTCAGATAGCGGGTTTAGAGAACAAGGAAAGCGTTTCATGCTTGCAAGTTTTTATCTGATGATCGCATTGCTGTTGGCACAAACCGTGGAAAACTGAGCGTGGTAAGCACACCAGTAGGACAAGCAGTGAAACCCGTGCAAGACCATTGATGGAGCATGGCCTTTCTATCTGCAGAATCCATTGGCAAAATAACTAGATCTTTATCCAGCCACCAAGTGCATGTATTGAACATTGAAACAATGGAAAAGGTCAGTAATATTCATCATGACCCAAGTATTATTTGTGGCGGTTGAAGCATCAGAACGAGTGGTCGCATTTTTATGAATGGATAGTAGTGTGCGCATATGGAGTGTCGGTGAACACTGTGAGGAAGACTGGCCAGTCGTGGGTCACCGAGATTGGGTGGTTTACGTCGCATTCGACAGCACGGGATAAGGGCTGTATTCAGGTAGCAGTGGTAAAGTCTGTGCGTGGAATATCCAGTGCGACGGACAGTAACTGCACAAAATACATTCAGTTCAAGATGGGCGCATGTCGAATGTAAAGTGCCTTCTACCGTCACCAACACGGTCCGAGCTCATCACACTTGCACGGGAGACGGGAGCGTTTTTGTACGCTAGGTGGACATCAACAAACAACCTACTTGCAACGAGCAACGCGTACCTGCAAACGCACTAATCACAGGTGCGAAGGCGTTTGCGCTATCAGCGGACGAGCGTTCCCTGGTAGTCTATCTAAGCACACAGCCCATCGAAGTGCGGCGTGTCAGCGATGTGATCGCCGGGATAGATGACGTCGTCGCCCGCATAAGAGTGCTAAACCCGATGAACAAGGAGGTTAGCAAAATTGCTGTATCTGAAGACCAAAAATTCGCCACATTTGGTGGAGATTGGGACGCCATCGTCAACCTGCAGCCTCATTCACGAGCTGCAGGAACCGAAACGCGAATTGCAGAGGGCCTCTCGCCCTCTAGATCCCAACTCCGACTATAGAGATGAGATTCTGTGCTTGAATGCGTGTGGGATTCTTACATTTAAGATGCGCACGCAGAACTGTCAGAAAATGGAGATGCTATCGAGCTCCTGGCGGGTCGCGACAGGTGAGGAGGCGTTGACACCACGCTCAGTGGACAAGGTATACAACGCTGCATATGCGCCTAAAACAGTAGTGTAGAACTGGAACAAGACGAAACTATGTCTCCAGCGTGACGGTCACAAAACCTACTTGGAGAGGGACAAGGTGAACTTGCGCGGCGGGGATAACGAGGGGCGGACGGAGGTGATTGCGACTATGCAGAAGGGTCCGACCAAGGTGTTTTTCTCACATGCATCGATGAGACTTTGGATGCTTGTAGGAGACGCAGTGCAATTGGCAGTCTTGGTTTCTGCGGGACGGAGCATTGTCGAGGATGCGAGATTGCCATCGAATTGCAACTAAATTAAATGTATCGCATTTCGACAATTGTGTACAGAGATTCCGTGCAAATCTGCATCAATGAACGAAACCCAAATCTCAGTTGGACCCCGAAGAAACCTTTGGTCCACGAATCCGGAGGGATAGCGACAGAAGATATGCTGGTGCAGATCAACGCAACTTGTCGAATGTTGCGATCTCATCAATTTCCATCAACTCGCACCAATTCCACTCCAAAATATCGCGCTCGAAGGCTACATACTCATCGCGCAGGCGATAGCAGCCGCAGCCATGCAAACCCATCGCTCGCGCGTCGATGTTCTCTGCTGTGCGTCACCCGCAATTGGCAGCAGCCCCGCGACGGCCCGTGAAAGGATTTCTCCACTTGCGACTGCGTCCACACTTACAGATCGTTGCCACTTCATCTCACGCGCCAACAAATGCAGTCAATTGAAGCGGCGTTCTTGACCCTATACCGCTTATTAATCGTTCTGTCTCTAAGTGCGTCTGCAAGCTGCGTTGCTCTCGTACTATTGGACCATGGAGAGTGCAGGTATCTACGCATACGAAAGGGCTGCAATTATACTTGTCATGTATTTCTATATGTACATGCAGTCTGCATGCCATCGTCATGTATTCGATTTGCCAAGTACCGTTCTTACCAAGCACCGGTATCCACCACTGTGGACCTGGCTATCATTCGCACGCATAAACACAGTGTAGTCCTCATGAACGCCGCCATACGAAACTGTAAACGGGAGTGTACTGGCGGGTTGTGCTGTCCGCTATCACCAGCACCGAGCGATGACTGAACTAAAGCGCGCTCCTTTCACCGCAACACAACACCACAAGTCGTTCCGCGCCATAATTTCATCCACTTATCACTAGCTGCGCCCTCTACCAACTCGCTCGACTACAATCAAAATGATCTACGTCTCCGTCACATACATGAGTTTGGTATCCATTTCTTGTTATCAACCGTATTCACAATTGTTTGCCTAATAGAATGCTTCCAGAAAAGTTGGCCGCTAGTTCCTGCCATATCATTCTCAATTTAGTGAATTCCATGCTTGGTGTGCATTGGAGCACCAAATGTGCGCTTCTCAGGGATGGCCCTGCCGGATTTTCTTTTACCCAATGCCGAAAGAACCACGTCCCTTCAACTTCATTGGGTCGACTTGCACCAGTGCTTCTAGCTAAAACTATTATGTACCTATGGTTGTCCACTTCACTGTAACAGTTGGATACATCCTCAACATCCGCCACCACAGCCTCCGCCACCGCATCCTCCACCACCCCACGCTCCGCTAACCGACCCGACAATTCCAGTCGCCCCGAATCCAAAAATTCCGCTGCTCGCCACAACAGCTGCCGTGTGACTGGTAGAACCGAGAACATCAGCAATTCTCCCAGGACTGACTCCGCCACCACCACAGCCACCACAACCACCACATCCACCAGTAGGCTCCACTAGAACAAACTCGGTCCCATTGAAAACCGTCACTCCTTTCCGCCGATAAGAATCAGCGTCGCCCACATAAGCATACTTTCCATAACACGTCTTCTCCAGCTCCCCATAACACTTCTGATGGCCCTCCCCTTTCACCTCTCCCCCTGCACCTTCAAGCATATCGTAGCCAATCTGCTGTGTTCCCCACGCAGGATACCAGGACTGCAGCTCGTCACTCTCACTTGGTTGGAAACGTGGCTGCAATACAACATACATCATCGCTGTAGCCATTCCCAGAAGATACCCGAGCACAGCGTGCTTACTGTCACTGCATTGGATCTCTCCCTTGCTGAGATCGACGACTACCTTGTCTATACCCGTCCTGCAGCCTGCGAAATCCCCAATGTCAAATGCATATTTACCTGGATTGCCAGTTCCCCTCCGCACGAGCCGCAATGTGCTGGTGTTTGCAGTTTGTGTGACGCCAGTTTTAAGCACACATAGCTTCAATTCAAGTTCGCCCTCGTTTCCTTTCCGTCCACGTTGCGGCGGACGGAAGCCCATGATGCCCAGTACTCCAGGCACAGGTGCATCAAACTGGCGCCAATTCCCATACAGAATGGCTGCATCTTCTCCAGAAATTCGCAACAGGAACGCGTTCTTGAGATACCCCAGTTCACGATCTTTCGACGCATCTCCATGAATCTTGTGCAGGAACCCATGCCACTTATCTGTCATATGTGCTGTCGCAAGCGGAAGATAGTCCTTGTCATCTTCTGATTGTATCTCAATCACGCTGTTTATACTGCGACCATTCCTATTTTCTTCTCGGTAATTGACGATACGATGCACTGTTGTGCATGAAAGTTTCGGGAGTGGTGGATGCTTTCCAGGAGAAACCATTTCCGAATATCGTTCAATTGTGAATGATGAAGACTTCCCATCGGAGGCACCGGTGTCAGCGTAATGCAACCATTGGATTGGTGATGAATGGCGAGATGTTGCAGCTTGGTCACCAGACGCTCTGTGCTCTACTGTGAATACTGTGTTGCCCCGCAGAGCATGACTATATTGAGATGAAATTGTTGCGGCGGAGGCTTGTATTGCTGGTCGTAGAGCACGTTCTTCGGCAGTAACGTAGCCTCTGAACATGCCGCCTGGGATAGCTGGGCCATTCTTTGAGATATTACGTTTCCACAATTTGCATGTGTTATCCCACACTTTGTTCAGTTCAGAGCCTGCTGAGCGATAATTCATTGTATCATCATGTGGCAACAGGAAACCAGTGATTCGAACAGTTTCCTTAGCGTAGAGTACTGGATGCAGCATATGGCAGTGCCATACGAGGTCAATGTCATATGTCGGGCTGATGACAATTTTCGGGTGTAGTTTCTTGAGACGTAGGAAACCCTTGAGATATCGCTTGACGGCATTTCTCAGAAATGACTTCTGAAAATACTGTGGCATGATACAGACTTGATAATGGAAGGCCATCTGACGTGATGCAGCAGCAATGATGTCGTATTTGATTTTCGAGGGGAAATGGTAGCTGTCAGGGTCGCCAGGTGTAGCGAACATCGGGGCTTGAGAAATTGTAAACTGCAGGTCGAACTTTTCATCTGGGTACGCAGCTTCCCATAGCTTCTTTGCTCTGTTCATTGCTATCACCCGACCTTGGTGGTCAAGAAGAGCATGGTCGACTTTTGCTTTACCACCAGAAGATTGTGCAGTGCGAATGCGTTTCATGTCGATCGCATAGGCGGTGGAGTTGAGCATGTGACATATCCAGACCCAATGGATGTCGATGGGGGGGAGGATGGTGGCGTGAGGGTTCGAAAGGATGAGGGGTAACCAGAGATGTTCATAGCGACGGAGAGCGTTTGATAGGATAGTTCTGTTTGTGTAGAGAGCGGGCAATTGGTCGACGAGAGTGAGGAGGGATTGGAGAGCGGGGATTGCTGAGAGGAACGGGACCTGTGATATGTCGTAGGGGTTTTGAAATATTCGGGAAACAACACTCATGCGTTTCTTGGAGGGTTGAGACATGATGTAGGGTAGCCATAGTACAAGCAACTAAATAGTGCAAATATCTTTTTCGGACGAGAAGGGGTAGAATGTCGAAGCCTTTCGTGGGGAACGGAGCAGGTACAGGAGAGGTGCGGTTGAGATATTAGAACGTACCAGGCCGGCAATGTGGAGTTTTGAAAAGGCGGTAGGGTTATGTGAGAAGAGCGAGATTGGAAAGTCAGTGATGCCCGCAAGAATTCATGGAATAAATATAGCCCAGGACAACAAGGATGGAGCGTGTTCGTGCCATAGACGGCAATTTGGTTGTGATCGTGCAGCATATTCAAATCGAATATGGACGGCTGCTCGTCATTGGTCAGCTTCGGATACATTCCCCCATTTTGACTGAGGGATAATTTATTCGACATACATCAGACAACAAGACGAGGCGCGTGTGATAGCTTTTCGCGTACAATGATATGAGATTAATTTCAACTTGGGACGCGTGCACTGTGCAACAATGAAGATAGATCGAGCGTTTCAGCGAGATGCAAAGCTTGTCTCGTTTGTGGTCTTCCATGAGAATGTCAGTTTCTCACCAAGGAACATTTGTTTGTACCATGATTGGTGTCGTCGGGTGACCACGGAGACCGTTGAAGAGTTCCCGTCACGCCTTCCACGGCGCATCTTGTGTGACACCTCAGTGCTTTTACGCAGCTTCTCCACGGAGCGAATAACATGCAATATATGTAACATGCCGAGATTTTTACATATACCAACATAGTCGGGCCAGTGGTGAAACGTGTGCCTCGCTATCCGAACACATAATTCTCAACTGTACTTTACGTAACATACCAGCTCCAGATATTGCTCATACTGTATCTACAGTACAATTTCCGCCGGTCGACACAGTTTCTTTGTGTGCCGACAGAATCTGCAGCTCCATTGTCGTGCGTTTATCCAACTTTGCTTGCCAAAGTGTCATGAACCTACCACAGAAGGATACTGAAGTTCGATTCGAAACCATTTCTGCGCGCGGTCATCATCCTCCTGACGTCATATTCTAGCCGATCTGAGTCATAGTTCGCGCAACCAACGGCAAATCTAGTCTTCTCATGTCCAGACATATCGCAAAAAGACTCGAGATAGGAGATCCCGAGATGAAAAGATGTCTGTCAATCGGTGATATTGCGCAAACCGTCTTCTACAGCACAGGAGCTGCGTTGCAGCCGCTTGAAGCAGGTAGTGGAGGCAGCGAAGACAAGTCGTCCTGGACATTCTTCTCCGCTGCCAGTAATTTGCACCTTACCATCACATACCAGCAATGCATGCGACAATTGCGAAAGAAACGGCAACAATGCACTTTTCTGGTGATCGGATTGGTCGGTAGCGCATTTTATTTATTTTCACCGCTTGTCGGAAAACGAACTCAAGACATATGGTCCTTTCGAGTAAGGCCTAAAAGGACCTCTTGCGTTCGACAATGAATCCAAGATCTCGTCACTTACCCCGATGTTCTTGAAACAGCTTTTAGCGCCAATTTTGCATAGTACATTACCCTGTGAAGCACTTGAACAACAGATTCAAAACCAGATCAATCTGCATCATATCAGTATATCTCAACAAATCACTTAGAACCATTGCTATTGTCTATTTCAACTTTCAACTGAAAAGAGACATGTTCGCGCCTACCCTGTCCATCACCGACTAACTGCATTGCCACTCGATAAATTTCCCTCATCATGTCTCAACCTTCCTCCTCGAAATTCAAGAATATTTTTTCGCGAGTAATTCATAACACCTTCACATCATCAAAGGTCCTGTTCCCCTCCGCAATCCCAGCTCTTCAATCTCTTCTCACACTAGTCGATCAATATCCCGCTCTCTATACCAACCGCCATGTCCTGTCCAACGCTATTCGTCGTTATGAACGCTTATGGCTTCCTCTCATGTTCTCAAACTCCGGAGTCACTCTTATGCCGCCCATCGACGTCCATTGGGTTTGGATCTGTCACATGCTGTGTCCCGTCGTCTATGCACTCGATTTACAACGCGTTCGCAAAGCAAATTCTTCACACGTCGCAGATCATTCCGCAATTGTCGATCATGCTCTTCTCCGCGGACCGGATCGATTGCAAGCAATGAGCGAGGCAGAGAAACGATGGGTTGCAGCTTATCCAGATGAACAATTCGACTTACAGTCTATGATTTCTCAAGCTCCTATGTTCGCTTCGTCTGACGATCCGGACGACTCCCATCTCCCGTCACATATCACCTACGACATCGTCGCGGCCGCATCACGACAAATGGCCTTCCATTACCAGGTTTGTAATATGCCTCAGTATTTCAATCAGTCGTTTCGACAAAAAGCTGTCAAACGATATTTGAATGGTTTTCTTCGTCTCAAAAAGCTCTATCCAAAGACAGTCATCAGTCCAACATATGACATCGACCTTGTATGGCACTGCCACATGCTACATCCAGTGCTCTATGCGAAGGAAACGGTTCAAATAACTGGCTTTCTGTTGCCACATGATGACTCGATAAATGACCGCACACCAGGTTCCTCGCTGAACATTGCTTGGGACAACACAACTGCATTATGGATAAAGAACATCTCCAAGAATGGTCCGGCTGTGCCAGGTGGGATGTTTAGAGGAATTGTAACAGCGGAAGAACGTGCTCTAAGACCTGCAATACAAGCTTCAAAGACTGCTATTGAATCGCAATATGGCAGTATTGTGCAGGGAAAACTGCTTTTCTCGGTCAGTCACAGTGAACTCTGGAAGAAAAAAGCCCAGATATCTCGCGCTTCTTCAGACGTCCAATGGTTACATCTTGGAGCGGCTGGTATTCTAGACCAGCAATCTTCGTCACCCATGATCGAACGATACACAGAAATGACGCCATATCACAATAGTTCTTCGCTTCCCAAACTAGCCTGCACAGCCACGCATTGCGTGACCAATTGTCAAGAAGGAAAGACAAAATATCAGAAAGTAGGAAGCACCATTGAGATACGGTCTCAAGAGGGTGACGAATATCTTCCACTTGCAACAGCACATTTGCTAAACAAATGGAATGGAGCTGCGCATCTTCTCTCCAGCCCTTCGAAGGAGAACAGGGCATTATCAAAATATGAATGCGAATTTCTACTGCGAATCGCAGGAGAGGATGCGGCAATTTTGGTTGGAAGATGGACTGGATTCAAGGAGCCTGTTCCTGGCTTATCAGGGATACCTCTCGGGAGGCCTGGGACATTAGGAGCTCGTGGTGAAGAGGGGAAACTAAAATTGCATATACTTGCTCTGAATACTGGCGTCGCACATACCAAAAACAAAGCGGAGTGGGAAACTGCAAAGAGGCATACTAGTAATCCGGGGCAGTATACGTTTGGAATTGGCCAATTTGCTGGTTGTGATGAAGACGATAGAGTGATCGTCAGTCTCACCAAAGGACGGATTTGGTGTACCAACAGCAAACATGCTGTACTCAGTTATTTACTAGGCATGACTTCAGCAATGATTTCCGTTATACTGCAGCCACGATATGAACCGAGTGAAAGTGGAGGGAGTAACAGTGTGCCATCTTGGTATCCTGTGTGGGGAACGAAGCAGGTTGGTTATGAGATGCTGGAAGGTGCAGGGGGGGAGATGGAGAATAAGGGTACTCGAGATAGTTATGGAGGATTGGAGAAGATTTGTGTAGGATCCAGAGCATTTGTGGGAAATGTCGATGCGTATAGGCCGAGAGCTATGTGGGACTCGGTCAGAAAAAAGTATTTACCGTTTGAAGTTTCTGGAGGGTGCGGTGGTTGTGGCGGCGGCGGTGCGACTGGTGGTGGTTGTGCGGCTGGTACCCCAAGATATATCGTATACCCTCCCGATGGTGGCGGTCATATTATTCGTCCTCCCGCGCCATGATTAGGATAGTTCTTTTGTTGACATGATTGTACGCCGTTGCGTGCCCTGAGAGTGTGCATTGGATAGAACTGGACGAAGTGGGTAAAAAACTTTAGATGTAGCTGGGTCGCCCTTAATCTGAACAAAAGGCATCGCTACCGACAAGATTCTAGGGGTGGGTACTCTCGCTCATACCAAGTTGATCGAGGACGCAGGGAGACTATTGCGCCAAATTTTAGTGGGCCAAAAATCCTCCATGACCTGTCCCGTACCAGCGGTGATACAGCTATAGAAAATTGGGCCAAGAAACTTGGTCGTTGGTACAGAGCTGTATTCTGTATTGCTCGACTGAGTGAATCATCACCCAGGGCGACCCAGTTCTCCTTTACACATCCGGTGCCGAACGATAACCTGCCTTCGTTCGAGATCACATTGATTGATAGATACTACGCAGTGAGAGGGCCATCCAGCTCGCGAATTGCAGTTTCGTCGCAGACAGCTTGCACATAGTTTGGTACGATAGTCTCCCTGTAGTGCACCATCGAGATATTGTACAAGTCACCATGCGCCTCATCAATGACAAGTGGCCCGTCCCCCATTCGATGTATCCGGCTTTTGCTTCCCAGCAATGCAAGTGGCGTGGTGACCAATGAACATCAGCTTGAGCTCAAACCTGCGATCACACTGTTCTACTGTACTCCGATTGCCGATCAAGCTCCAATGCAGAATACCGTCTAGACCTGAGATGACAATCTGCCTGCAGTCTGTATGCCATGAAACTTATACAAGGTCACTGTATCCCTGTTCAACGATCACCATCATTACCCCTATTCCGTAAAACACTTATAACGCTAGAGAAGAGTGAAATCTCATACCACTGCAACTACTCTTAAACCTCAAAAACCGCACGACTGGCACTCCAATCTTTCCCTGCCATCAGTCTATATATTCCTCCCCTAGTATCCACACCCTAACTCTCATCATTCATTCCATACAAACCCTCGACATTAAACAGTGTCCCATCATGTCTCAACCCTCATCCTCAAAGTTCAAGAATGCAGTCCCTCAAGTAATTCGCAATCCCTTCAAATCATCAAAGGTCCCATTCCTCTCAGCTATCCCGGCTCTCCAGTCCCTTCTCACACATGTCGATCTACTCCCCGCTCTTTACACCAACCGCAGCGTCCTATCCAATGCAATCCGTCGCTATGAACGTCTCTGGCTTCCCCTCGTCTTCTCAAACCCCAAACTCACCCTCGTCCCGCCCATTGACATTCATTGGGTCTGGATCTGTCATATGTTCAACCCGGTCGCGTATGCGCGCGATACAAATCTTATTCGTATGACACATTCTTCGCCTTTCCGTGCCGATACCGGACTTGTCGATCATGCTCTCCTAAACCAACACGATCGATTAATTGCAATACACAACGCAAACCTCCTATGGAATGCTGCATACCCCAGCGAACCGTTCGACTTGCAGCACATCATTTATCATGCACCAATGTTCGTTACCATCACCGATCTTGACTATTGCCACCTTCCATCGCAAATCACATACGACATCATAACGGCCGCATCGCGTCAAATGGCCTTCCATTATCAAGTCTGTATCATGCCGCAATATTTCCATAAACCCTTTTTACGAAATGCCGTGAATCGATACTTCAAAGGGTTTCTCCAGCTCAACAAGCTGCATCCAGACACTATCATCAGTCCAACATACGATATAGATCTCATATGGCACTGTCACATGCTTCATCCAGTATTGTACGCCAAGGAAACTACACGTATTACCGGTTTCATCTTGCCGCATGATTATACTTTGAACGATCAATCATCAGGTTCCGACTTGAATCAGGCGTGGGATAACACATGTACATTATGGACACAGCATATCTCCGAGGATGGCCCTGCTGTACACGGCGGAATGTCCAGGGGGAATGTAACGGCGGAAGAGCGAGCCCTACGACCAATATTAAAGGCTTCTATTTCCGCAATTCGATCTCAATACAGCAAAGTTCCATCGGGAAACATGGTTTTCAACATAGAGCTTGGCACGTTGGATAATCGATCAATATGGTCTCGTCGTCCGGTAGACATTCAATGGTTGCATCTTGGAGACAATGCTGCTTTAGATCAACACGCCCCCTTACTCGCCATTGAACGATTCACAGAAATGGTACCGCTTTCGAGCAAGTCTGCAATTCCACGTCTTACTTGTATTGCTGTGCATCGCGCGACGAACTGCCGACAAGGGCATATTAGTTGTCAGAAAATAAGCAGCGTGATCGAGATACAGGCGAAAGGGGATAATGATAATCTACCGCTCGCAACGGCGCATAAGATAGACAAGTGGGATGGAGCTACACATCTACTTCCCAGACTACTGAAACGAGATTCCATGCTGGCAAAGTATGAGAGTGAATTTGTTCTGCGAATCGCTGGAGAAGACGCTGCTATTCTGGTCGGAAGATGGATCGGGTTCCAGACGCCTATTCCAGGCATAGCGGGTGTGCCAGATGGATCTCTTGGAGTACCTGGGCGAAGAGGAGAAGAAGGGTATCTCGAATTAAGACTGCTCGTTCTCAACACGGGTGTCACACAAGTGAGAAATACAAACACATGGCAATTAGTCAAGATGCATGGTGAAAATCCAGCCAAGTATGTATTTGAAGTTGGCGATTTCGCTGGTTGCAAACGAGGCGTGGACAAGGTAACCGTCAATTTGAAAAGGGGCCAAATATGGTGTAGCGATTGTAGACATGCGGTGCTGGGATATTTACTGGGAATGACCGTGGCGATGATGTACGTTGTATTGCAACCACGCTTCAAACCGGGTGAGTATGCGGAGGATGGCGAGGTGGCATCCTGGTATCCTGAATGGGGAACGGCGCAGATTGGATATAAGATGCTGGAGGGAGCTGGGGGAGAGATGAAGTGGAAGGGGTTGGGGGATTGTTATGGAGGACTGGAACATGCTTGTTTCGGCGAGAGAGCGTATGTGGGAAACGTTGATTCGTATCAAACGAGAAATGTACGTGGTTCGCGTGGGCGATATGTCGCACGTGCGAATCGTAAAACTGCAGTTGGTTAGAAGTTACAAAATTTGATAATTTCAGCTATTTTTCGTGCGTGCTGTGCTCCGTCTCGATACGATCTATTTCCGATTGAACGAAGGGATAATACATCGTTCCCTGATAAACAGCTACCGAGGGTAAGCGGGTCGTAGATGTAATGTATCATTGGGAAACCATAGGCGCCAATTGACTCTATACGCACCTCCTACTCCTCTTCCACGTCTACGACTATCGCTGCTCCGGCAATCTCGTAAGCGACATATCGTTTCAGAATAGGTCCCTTTTTGCACGCAGGCGATATGAAACGACCTCTCCTACATACATGCTGGTCACAGAGAGCATTCTCCAGTTCCCCATTTCAGTTTTTCAACCCCTTCCACGTCATTTCTCCCCCACCACCCCTCCACCCGCTTTGAATCGTGGTTGTAACTGAACATATATCATCGCTACGGCCATTCCCGGCACTATCCCAACACTGCGAGTCTACAATCGCAACACCATGGTTGCGCCCTTTCCCAATTGATGGTCACAATGTCCACCCCTCGTTTGTAACCAGAGAAACCACTGATCTCAAACGTTTACTCGGCTGGATTTTCACCATACATCTTCATATATTTCTGTATTTCTCACTTATGTTACTCCGGTATTGAGAATCAGCAGACTTGTTTGAAGATAGCCAATTCCTTTTTCGCCAGTTCAATTTAGAACACCGTCATTCTCGCTTCGGCCTTCAACAATGGGCATTTGAGATCCGATCCATTTTCAAAGAGGTCGGCTAAATCCTTCCGATGTCTTCGTCATGATCTTCATTCGTGGCCCCATGCCTTGTGATCGATACATCAGTATGGAGAACCAACAAACTTCACGATGCTTCTACAAACCAATACAAGCATATCCAACTAATCTTTAATTTCCTTTCGACTAAATTTTGTCTTTTAGAAGCCTTCTAAAGCACGTTGATACATCTCCGCAACACCCGTCATATCCCTCTCCATTTCCAGTAAAAGCAACACAGCTCTACGATCATCACATCTTTCAACACACATAGCGCATAGCTGCAATGCCAGCATCAAATCTCTTTCGAAACCCGACACGCCATGTGCAATCCTCCGCGCGAGACCAACAACTTCCTCACACCATCCCTCCTCAATCATCATCTCGCACAACTGTGCCGCACGACAAATATCTCTCCGCACATCCGCCGAACCGAGCGCCATAATCTCCGCCAAAACTGCCATACTATCCGCGTCCTTCCCGTCCGCCATACATATCTGACACAGCCGAATCGCCAGTGGCACATTACTCGTCATAAATTCCGAGCCACGCGCAACCCGTCGCGCCAGATCCGCCACTCCGACACAGTACCTTCTATCCGCGACAACCAGATGTTCGCATAACTGCACCGCACGTCCAATATCTCTATCATCGTCCGGTGCGCCAGATATGAGAATTTCCGCCAGCGTAATCACGCTATCCGCCTCGTTTCTTCGCGCGATACACATTTCGACCAGCACGACTGCCAGTGCGGCGTTTGGTCGCGATTTGCCCTTGTTCTTTGCGCAGCACGCGTGGTTGGTTGCCGTCCATGTCAGGCCGTTTGCGATTCGTTTTGCAAGGAGTAGAACGTGCATGCAAGTGGCGCTTCTTTCGATCGCATTCGCGCATAGCTCCACAACGCGGTCGATGTCGCGCTTGACATTTGTCGTACCGTCCACAAGGATTTCGGCCAGAGTAAGCATTGATTTCGGATCCTCCCGTCCTTTGATGCATACTTCTAATAGGCGAACGGCGCATGAGACGTCTTTTGTGACAAGTGCCGTTCCTCGCGCTAGTTTACCTGCGAGGAGGAGTATTGCGTCCAGAGAGCGGTTTTCATTCACATACCTTTCACATAGTTTTACGGCACGCTGGATGTCTTTATCCACATCTGTAGGTCCGGCGACAAGCGCTTCCATGAGAGCAACAATAGCATCAGGACTATTTGATTTTGCGATGCACATTTCATAAAGTCGCATTGCAAATGGTATATTTCTCCCATGTCCCAATGTCCCTTTCCCAATCCCTTTTGCAAGCCGGAGCACTTTGGATGAATGGATGCCCCCATTGAGAGAATGCTCACAAGCGCTGAGTGCTATTTCGGCATTCTTATGGCCTGGTGGAAATTCAGTAATGACTAATTCGGCAATCATTACCATCGCTTGCACATCATCCCTTTTGTCGATACATATCTGCAACAATTGCGCTGCAACTGGAGCGTTTTTGATCATGCCCGACGTCCCGCGAGCAATGTTCTCTGCGAGTCTTGTTACAGGAGTACAGTTGCTATTTAGATCTATGTATTGACGACACAATTGTACAATGCGCTCAAATCTTCTCACGACTTGTTTGCATTCAAACGCAAAGATTTCCGCGAGAACAACCAAAGCTTCAGAGTCGATCTTCTTCTTAATACATATATCACACAACTTTGCTGCAAGCGGTAGATTCTGGTCTAGCAATGGTGACCCCCTAGCGACCTTCCTCGCGAGACTCGGTAGTTCACACGCAGCATATATATCACCATTATTGGCAGCGGTTTGAAACAATTGCATGTCTTTATCGAGATCTCTCTCAAAGTCCGGCCACTCATCAGAGAGCATTTCACCGAGTAGCTTTATCGCTTCACCGTCACTTCTTCGAATGATCGATAACTCGAGAATTTGCAATGCAACCCGCCAGTCTGGTGCTATACCTGACGTTCCATACGCCAATTTTTCAGCCAGACGCGTCACAGGATAACAGAACTTGCTGAGAGTGAGGTATGTCTTGCATAGTCGCACAGCGCGTTCGCTATCCCTCGGGATACCACTTGCGTCAGATAAAAGAATCTCCGCCTGGAGTACTAAAGCACCTTCTACTGTTTTGTTATCAATGCACATTTGACACAACTTTGCTGCAAGCGGTAAATTTTTGGCAATCTCCTGCGATCCTCGAGCGATCTGTCGTATAATATTATACGCCAAGTGTGCACTGGCACCTCTAGTTAGCGACCTCCTGAACAATCGGCATGCGCGTTGACAATCAGCCTCCCGGTTTCGAAAGCCAGAAAACAGGATCTCAGCGAGAACGAGCATTGCTCTTGCGTCACTTTGTACCTCAATACATATCTCGAGAAGGCGTATCGCAAGCGGCTCATCTTTGACCATATTCGCTGTACCACGAGCAATGGTTTCGGAAAGACTTACGACTTCATACACATTACCCTCTGCTGTGACATAACTCTGCACCAGTTGTAAAGCACGTGAGACATCCCTCTCAATGTACTGATTTCCAGCCACGAGAAGCTTTGCAAGATCAAACATAGCGCCCAGATGGTTATCTTCAATGCATCGCTGATAGAATCGCACCGCGCGATACACATCCATAGTAACGCCTGGTGCGCCAGTGATCAGTATACCGGCCAGTTCGTACATGGCGCTGGTCGCATTGCAGGCGTCGATGCAGCGCTGATATAAATCCACGGCACGGGGGACATTGATGGGCGTATGGGTGTTGATACCGGCTAAAACTCTGGCGAGTTGATACATGGCGTTCGGATCATTAGCTTCGGTGATGCAGCATTGAAATAAACGACAGGCCTGAAGACTGTCACTAGAAACGCCCTTTCCGCCGTGTACGAGAATCTTGGCTAGTTGGAACATGGAATCTACATGACCCTGTTCGATGATGAGACGCTGAAATAATTCGACGGCCGCAGGGAGGTTTTTCTGTACTTGAAGATCATCTGTTTGCTTGACACCCGCAAGTCGGATTGCAATGTCGTACATTGCGACGTTGTGGCTGGTTGCACGAGTTTGTGAAAGAGCGGGTTGTTGGAAGAACGGTCATGGATGTCGGCATCATGTAGTGATGTAGTTGGGTGAGGGCTTCTGTTTCGATGTTTGGGGTTGCGATTGAAACGGGAGTGTTGGATGTGCAAGCTCGCAAGGACTGACTGACATCGTGCGTAGTGCAAAATTATTTCAAGTCAAATCGTGTTGAGGGTTTGGATCGCGCAAAACTGGAGTTTGATCAATCTGCTGGAGCATATCATGTCTCACGTAGCCGCGTGTATAATGTTGCATGCACGCTCTAGTCGACGGTATTCGCGTGTGGCCATGTTGTCGAGGGAACAATAATTCTGTGGAAGTCTAGATGCCTCTCCTTGTTAAGTTGCAATTTTTTGGCGGGCCCGTAATTGAATTTTTGAGCTGAAAGGCGATGTCCAGCTTTCAAAATATTAGCATTGCGACTCATGGAATTGAGCGTTACGATTGTGCAAGTGTTTCACTCATTCATTCGGGATGAAAGCATCGAGTGTTACGAAATATTTAACGCTTCCGTTACATCCCCCCTTATCTGCACCGCTGTACATACGTAACAGCGCGAGATCGCACCCTCCCCCAACCTTGATAAGGTATTCATTTTTCGTGTTGTAGAGTGAGAAATGCTTCATTCACACGCAGGAAAGGCTTACCATTCAAGAGTACTCTTGGGTATCAAATTCAAGTCATCCTTCGGGTAGTAACAGAATCAACGTCATTTTTGAACGGCAACTTACGTTATCTGCGACATAGGCGAAAGAATAGCTGTCCGTCACATTTTCAGATTTTGGTGATCTCCGAATGTCATGTGCGATACCCATCGCCCGCCGCTCGTGGGTCGCAACTCAATTAGGGAGCGATTATACCTACCAAGTTGCCAGTAATCCACGCCACGAGTACGCCCACACTGTGCGTCACTTTTGCTTTTCCGTTCACCTCACACTTGGAGAATTGCTAAGCTGCTGCCCTTGTGTCCAAACGATTCCACCTCGTGGTGGAACACTCGCAGTTGTACGTGTAGATATAGTAGCAGCAATGTTTGCCTTCAGATGCACCCATTTTCTGACGGAAACACGGGAGTTGAAGTCCATGACGTGCCCAAACGGACAGTTTGCTACACGTTGACCCAAGAATTCTCCCAGGTATGCTCAACATGTTGAGTCTCTTGGCTGCACAGCGTGAAAACTCGTGTTATCGGTATGTTGCCGTTGAAGTAACTACGCACATTGAACCCTCAATTTAATAACTAAATTTCTGTCGTACAGTACGGTGCATGTACTGTTGCATGTTTCGAGAAGAGTACAGACAGTAACGTGTTCTCGGGTAGATATATATCAAAGCGCCGTCAACAAAATGGGAGAACGAGAGAACTCAAAGGTCCAAAGGTCAGCTTTGAGCTGACCAATGGAAATATATGCTGATTAAAGGAACATACCGCTCAAATCTTAACTTTCCATGCACACAACTCCACAGTCACTGTGCCGTTAACACTAGCCTTATCATCAATCACAAGAAATCTCACATATTATGTCTATCAAATCAGTATAAGTTGTTATGGATCGACCACACCTCTACTCGATCATCACCCCTTACCCCACTACATCCTCTCTGATCTCTCAAGTATGGGCAAGAAATGTAAGTACGTGCATATTGAACTCTCCAGGGACGAGTTCAAACGTATCAAGACTCATTCAAAATCCCTTGATGTACCAACCCGCTCTTCGAGCAAACAACCATCTTCATCTCGCTCAGGCTCCGGTTCAAAATCGCGTTCGTCAACCTCACAAAAAAGAAAGACATCCAAGCCGAAAGTTCCCAGAAATCACAAAGATGTAGGGCCGATAAAACCATCCACCAAGGGCAAACCTGAACTTGCTCACCATGGGGACCCGGCCACGCCAAAAAGAGAAAATAAATCTAACAACAAAGAACAGAAAAATGGAAAGAACAGAAAAAAGACATCCAGCAAAAGTTCAGATAAACCTCCTGCTCAACACCGAAATGAAGATGGAACGCACCAGCACACAGGGAATCTCAACATTCGAAAACGTTGGCTTGAGGTCTATGAGGGAGTTAAAAAAATGTTTGTACCACCCCAGCCTCCACCGGTGAGGCCAATGAATGGTAAACCACAGGAGACGGCATTATTGAGAACAGCTCACTCGAAGTTTGACTATCAGCCACCAAAATACCCAAGTGATTACGTGACACAATACACTGGCAAAGGCGAGGATGAACAAAGAAGTCACACTCATGATATGATTTATAGCGCTGCAAAAATGATTGTCGTAACCTCTATCAATCGCATATACATGGATTTAAAGGTTGCCTTCGAAAAAGAAAGCAATTCTAAACTCGGTGAGCGCATTGCCAAAAAGTTGGATTCATCTAATCTATTGTCGGAATATGACTTCCTCAGCAGTACGGTGATGATTCTGCGAAAGAAGAGGATTTCAGTGGATTTCACGTGTACAGGAGAGTATCATCAACAACAGAAGGAATGGTTGAGTATTCTTTTTGCCTGGGGGGTTTTCATGGACGAAAAGGAAGGATGCCACCGTCTCTCTTTTCAAAAAAGGAATTCCATGAGCTATGAAGAAAGGTCCAGTCTGAAGAAAACCTTTGATCAATGGATTAAAGAGAAATGGCTTGATGTTTTGGAGCGAACTTTAGCCACCAATATTCCTCTCGAACTCGAATACCCTGTGTGTTACCTGTTGGGTGATAATCACATGAGTATCATTACAAAGAAGCAAAATGAAATTTACAATCGTATCCTGAAAGTTTCCGAGGCAATGTGTATATCTCAGGTTGTGGAAGCTGAAAGTGATTTCAGGAGTCCTCGGGATTTTCCAGAATCTGAAGAGCATGCTCAGTCACAAAGACATTCTATACAAGCGTTTGAGAAGGAACATAAAAGGGCTGAATATGTCGCGGATTTTCTATGTTGGATTGTTTTAAATGCTATGAAACTAGAAGGGTCGGAAGAAGTGAAATTGCCGTCAAACAGAAAACAGTCTCAGAAGCGTCATGTAGGTGCGGTTGCAACGCGATATCGCTCACCGATCATGTTGTTAAAGGGTGTAAAACAGCACCCCAGTGGGTGTGTACTATATTTGCAACGATGGAAACAGTCTCTAGCTCTCATGTACATGGTTGCCACCGTTATTTTTTCTTTCCTGGTTGCAATATTGAACATGGGCTCCCGGGACAATTTGTATGAGAGAGTAATGGATGGTACTGCTACAGCATCACTGTTGCTAGTTACCTTTTTCGGACTTGTGAAACTAGAAAGCGAAGACACTCACGTGTTGAAGAATACAATCAAAGGGCGCAAAATAACTTCTTCGTTTCGCGACGTAGCAAGATATGTATGCAAGAATATGTCATCCGACGGGAATTATGACGATTACAAAATGCAAATTGAGTTGGCGTTCCTTCTGCATTTGGTGGAAGATAATCGGTTATGGCTGTCGTCATCAGGAACCTGTTACGTGCGAGGAAAAACGGGAGGCTCCATAGTACCACATGTGAGTTTGACCGGACATGATTTAGCGAGAGCTGGATCAATTTTCGGAAGTGGAGTGCTGCTTGCTCCTGATTGGAAAACATTTTATGCAATTGAAGGTAATGAGCGCCACGCCAGCTTGGTGAAGAAAAAAAATGTGGTTGCAACTGGATTGAATGTCACAAGAGACACAGAGTTCAGTGGAGATCGAAATTTCATGCGCCAGACATGGGAAGAGGTCTATGAAAGTGTGTAAAGCTGATATGAAGTGTAGAATTGATGTGAAGCATGCATATATGTTGATAAATATTCTCTTCCTGTTTTGAAATTTCATTCTTAGGGCAGAATCGCTCGTCTGACACAAGAGTGGGGCCGAGAAGTGATCTGTGTTTTTCATTAGCGGTTTCAAAATCGAAACCAATCCTAGAAAGGCCATCTTGTGGTCGCAATCGGAGAAATAAACTAGAACTTTCCAAACATAATCTATTCGAGATCAAAACGATCCCAATAATGAACTTGAACAATTCGCTTGAGATCTAGGGTTGAAGTTACAGCTTTGTCACCAACTTTGCAACTTGAACATCTGTCAAATTTGGGATGTTTCGTGAGCTTCCAAAAAATGGTGCCTTACAATTCATCCTGTGCGTAAATAAAACTATTAAAAAAACCAATGTGCGGATTGTAACGATGATCCTAAATCGAAATAGTCCTCGCCAAACAGATTGTGTGTGTGGAATAGTCCTATATATGCGCACAAATTTTTCCGTTAGCGCGTGGGCGGTACAGCGAGTAACGGATATTATTTTTCTGGCTGCATAGCTGACAGTCACTAACTACCAGTCAATTTGCTATATTTGTCATACCTGGTATGATACCTTTCATATCAGTGCTCTCAGTCAGTAACTCTGACTGAAGTGCCTGCCAGTTATTTTTTTGTCATAAACAACGGAACCAAGTAGCGTTTTCGGTATGAGATGAAGCGCCGTGTCATGAGACTCAGCATCAACTTGTCCGTATATCCGTTACTGTACACGCGGTACATGGTCGGAACAACAGGGAGCACAAAGCATTGATCTCCATCCCAGCAATAATATCCACAGGATCTGCTGATGTAGTCGACAGAAGCTTGGTGCGTGTTTCCACATTCGATATTGCCCCACTTTTGCATTCTATCACAACTTGCTACGGCTCCATCATGCCTGCGAAATACAACTACACACAGCTGTCCAGCTCGGAAGACGAACCCGATCGCCAGCAACAGCGTCCCGAACCAAACGCGAAGCCTCCAACAGTCTCAAGTTCCTCTCGCAAAACATCGAAATCCCCCACCTTTTCTAATCCCTCCTCACAGTCCGATGTGCACAACAGTTCTATCGCTCCGCGTTCAATCCTGAAACAGCCTCAACCAAAGAAAAATCCTGATTCGGGGAAGAGCCGTACTCGTGCGCAAGCGGCAGAGAAGAAAAACGCAAGTATTCAACGACCCCATAAGAACACTCCCAAGAAAAGCAATAATGTTCAACGGACGAATGGTACAAAAGTTTCGAAAGACAAATCTAATGGCAGCAATCGGGCACCTTCGAGCCCCTGGAAGGGCATTTTGTCGAGAATTTCTTCAGCAAGACCTTCATCAAAACCTTCATCAAGACCTCCATCCCAGAAACCAAAACCACCAAGAACTCATTCCGAAGAAGAAAATGATCATTCTGATCTCAGGTCTTTCCAAAACATCCAATATCCTAAAGACTTCATCGTTTGCACTGGAAAAGATATAAAAAACCGAGAGGCTGGCACAAAACGAATGGTACGCAGGGCCGCAAAGCTCATTGTTGTCGTTGCCATGAAGCGATTATGGGACGACTTGACTGAAGAATTCAAGGAGCCAGATACGGATCAATTGAAGTCCAGCATCGTGGAACAAATACAAGATCTGGAACTGGCTGAGGAGCATAAATTTATGGGCGATGTTGAAGCTATTCTGAAAGGGAAATATGAGCATCAAGCAATTTCTAGTTTTCAATGCTCTGGAAAGTTTGAACGGGAAGAGGTTTGGTTGACAATCCTTTGCGCGTGGGTAATATTCATGGAGCTGAACTCGGAAAGGAACAAATCGGACAGCAATGTACTCTCGGGTAACAAGATAAACACTTACCTACGTCGTAATTTTGAGGATATCGACAAGTGGATTGAAAAAAGTGGCTGCCCGTGCTGCGCCATACCGTTCAGAATATTGATCACAAGGCAGAGTCGGCGATAGACTTGAATTTGCCGCCAGTTAAAATTTCACCTGACACATTTCGTAAGGATATATATGGCCACTTACTATCACTATCTAAGGCGATGTGTGTGTCGCAGGCAGTACAGCCAGAATCAAAGCATGACACCAAATCGTTCAACAGATATGAAGAGCCGCAGAATGGTTCATCTCGAGGTGTGAGAGAGCCGTACAAGCGCGAAGACCAACGAGCGGAATATGTCGCAGAGTACCTTTGCTTGTGTGTGCAGAATGCAGTGAAGAGAAAAACAGCAAAACCGTGTGGTGTGAAGAAGCAGAAGAACAAGGAAAATTCGGAAGAGACGGTTGAGGAGATGGCACTGAAATACCGAAAGCAGGCGCGCAAGTTGAGCAAGGTGATGGCGAAAAATAATGGTTGCAAATTGCCCGCTGCGGGATGGAAAACGTGGCTTGCATTGATATACATATTAGTCACGCTGATCGGATCGATGCTGGTTGGAATTCTGAACGTTGGTTCGCGGGAGAACATGTTTGAGAGAATCATGGATAGCACGAGTACTGCTACATTGCTTCTCGTGACGGTGTTCGGGCTGGTTAAACTGAAAAGCGAAAATGCAAATGCGCTGAGGAACTTGGTTTTGGGTCGAAGAGAGACGTATTCGTTTCGGAAAGTGGCAGGATATGTGTGCGACGGGAATGAAATGGAATTGGCATTCCTGCTGCATATGGTGGAAGGGGACCGGTTGTGGCTGTCACCAAATGGGACTTGTTATGCGCGCGGAAAGAAAAGTGGAAGCGTTGTGCCGCGAGTGCGAATGAAAGGCAAGGATCTGGCTCGAGCTGGGTCCATTTTGGGTAACGGCGTTCTACTTGCGCCTGACTGGAGGACGTATTATAGGATTGAGGATACTAATTTTGTAGATCATGTCAATATGGTAGAGGTACCGTCGAATAAGCATGTGTATGCGACGAATGTCACTGTCACGAAATCTACCCAGTTTAGTGGACATACTAACTCGTTCAGTATAACTTTGGAGGAATTGTACGAGATGATATAGAACGAGTAAATTCAGCTTTGTTCATATTCCGTGTGTGTTAGCGGCGAAAAGTTGCACTGTTGATGAGAGTGATCTTGGTATTATCAGCGTGGATTGCGTTGAACGTGTACACACGAATACTTGTCGTTGTCGTGGTTGTCATACGAGTAGTTCTGTATTGCGATCAAATATGAAATTCTACAGGCGGCTCGGCGAATAGCTGCAGGAGAAGGTGTCCAGTATCCCTGTCTGCAGTTCTCTTCAGGCAAGTAAGCAGTACCTGAGCGAGATGACAAACGCCGGTGAACACACCGATCTTGGGAGAGCAACAGTTGCATTGAGAAAGAACGGTGCAATTTCACGCATCAAATACACTGTCTGTGATCATGTTCAAGTCATTTTGAAATCAATTCTCATCTAAACGTTTCCTTCTAACGAATCGTTCCAGGACCTCCATGTCCAAACGTCCATCTTCACTTTGCAACAGTATGGCACAACCCGTTGTCTTTATCAATGCCCGTCCCCAATGCGCCCATTCCACGCCATTCCCGGCACCTTCCTAGCTTCTGCATCTCCACCACACAGTCATAATGTACACAATTGCCAAACGACTCGCCGGCATTGAACGCGATTCCTGCCTTGAGGTCAAAGTTGACATTTCCGCCGCGCTAGACTTGTTCCAGCGCTGTATTGACGAGCACGCTCATTTCGAGGCCATGTACGATCTTGCCAAAATACTCGTCTCCCAAGCAGCGCCCAACCGCAGCGATGTTTGTCGCGCCGCAGAGTTATTTCAAAGATGCGTCGTGGAAGCAAACCACCCCGACGCCATGTACCGTCTCGCTCGCATATTCGCATCGAGGAGAAAACTCGTCCCCAATGATCTCGCGCGTGCAGCTCATCTGTACGACAGCTACATCAATATGACCCATTGTGGCGACGCTATGTATCGGCTCGCTGCTATACTTGCGACTGGAGCTCCAGGCGTTGCCACGGATATTCGACGAGCGATGCGATTATATCAATCCTGTGTGGATGCTGAAAACAACGTCCAAGCTATGTTTGAACTGGCGAAAATTCTCGTCGCGGGAAAGCACTGTGTTGAGAAAGATATCCCTCGTGCGCTGCACTTATTTGAGAGACATGTCGCTGTGACGTCCCGAATTGTGCATATAATCGATCTTGCAAACTGTCTTTCGTATGGGACTGGTGGCGTTGTGAAGGACAGATCACTCGCAGTGCGTCTGCTCCAGATTTGTATAGATGTACGTGGCGACGCGACTGCTATGGTTTCTCTTGCAGAGCTTTTGTTGATTGGCTCGCCTGATGTTCCGAAAGACTTGGATTCTGCAGTTTGGTTGATCAAGAATTCGCTGGAGAAGGATTTCGTCAATCGCAAAATGTACAACCTCATCAGGAGCATTGCTTTTGGCACGTTGGCTGTCCCAAGGAACTTACCGATTGCAGAAATGTTATGTCGCATGTATTACAACAGAATGCATTCTAGCGAGGCGTTGATTCTTCATGCTGAAATTCTTGCAACAGGCGCACCGCACTTTCCCAGAGACGATGAGCGTGTGGCAAGAATGTGTCAAAGGTATATCAATTCATACAGTCAGAATGATACCAACGTGAATTTGTTCAACTCGTGCGCGCCGGTGGTACGTCTCGCGGTGAAGATCGCGTATGGAAAATCCGGTTTTGCCAGCGATGGCCGATTTGCTGCACAATTACTCGAACTATGCATCATGCATAGAGATGATTCAGAAGCCATGGTGATTCTAGCGGAAATGATGCTGCACGGCTGTTCAAATCTGGAGAAGAACGTTGATCTAGCTATGCGACTTTTTGAAATGTCTCTCAATGCTGGAAGATCGCACTCGCAATATCAGAGAGGATACCGGCCGAGATACCAACCATTGTACATCCACAAGTCGATGACGCGTGCGTGGTACACCTACCAAGGCCCGTTTCGAATTGGAAGGGAAAATCGATCGCAACTGGAATTCCGACCTCCTTATCAACCAGAAAAGCAGATACTATACCTGGCAAGGCATATTGCTGGTGGGACACGAGCGATAAAGCCCAATCTACGGCTTGCAATAGACTTGTGTCAGATGTGTATCAATAGAGGAATCGATATGGGCTGTTTGACACTGGCGGAGATTCTCACAACTGATGCGCCAGGGAGCTGGAGATGTACTGCGCGTGTTGTGCGACTATGTGAGACGTATGTGCACATGAGGAAGAATTGCACTTTGGTAAGAAGTCTTGCGCAACATCTTGCTCACGGGACATCGGGTCTGGTGAGAAACGCACCGCTTGCAGCACGGTTGTTGCGGATATGCATCAACAAGAGAAACGACGAAGAATCGATGGTTCTGCTTGCAGAAGTTACCATGGCGGGCTGGGCAGGTGTTGGGCGAGATTTTCATCTTGCAATGATGCTTTGCGAACAAGCTTTGAACGCGGGTATTTCTACATCCAGGCTGTTGCAGCTCGCGATCGGAATGGGTGCCAAGTCGTTGAGCATCGTAGCGAATGCACAGTTTGCAGTAACACTGTGTGAAATGTGTATCGTGAGACGGAATACACCTGCGGCTACGATTGCTCTCATGGAAGTTCTCATTCGTGGACCGTCGGAAACCAGGGATGTCGATCGTGTGATCCACTTATGTCATCACTATATCAATGAAAACATCAGTCTCGACCCGATCATGCGACTCGTGCGACTCATAATCCGCGGCGTAGATCTACTAGTAGAAGATACATCACTAGCTGTCGCGCTTCTCGAGACCTGCATCACAGTGCGAGCAGACACGACATGCATGGTAACTCTAGCGGAAATACTCGTCAACGGCACACAAAACGTCCAACGCGACACGGAACGCGTCGTGCAACTATGCGATAGAAGCATTACGAATAGCGAGAGCTGCGCGCAAGTTGTTTCACTAGCGCGAAGAATTGCGGATAGATGCGCACGCACGGCATTGACTCAAGGTACGCAATACAACATGCAACTAGCAATACAGCTATTGGAAACGTGCATGTTACGAATGAACGACGCGTATTCCATGTACTCTCTCGCGGAAATTCTGCTCACAGATGCAGCGGGCATCGAGCGCGACACGGGTCGTGTCGTCGAGCTGTGCGTCCGACTGGCGGCTAGAGAGCGGCGGGGATGGGTTGTGCATATCGCACGCAAACTGGTATGCGGCACGCGATCGACGCGTCGCGACGTGCCGTTGGCGGTGCATCTGTGCCAGATCTGCATGGACGGCGGCGGAGACGCGGAGAGCGGTCAGGCGGCGGGCGTATTGGCACGCGCGCTAGTGGAGGACGGTGGTGTGTGGAGAGATGTTTCACTCGCGGTTGGATTGTGCGAGATGTGCGTTGAGAACGATTGCTGCGATGTCGTCGTGGACGTCGCGAGAAGTTTGGCGCGTGCGGATTGCGTCGAGCGGGATGTGTTGCTTGCGTTGCAGTTGTTGGAATTGTGTGTTGCCAGGAGGAATGATGGCGTGGCTATGCGGTATTTGGCGAAATTGGTCGGTGAACGCGCGCCGGAAATCGAAGTTGATGCGTTGCGTGCTGATGAATTGATGCGATGCGCTGGGCTGTCGGGTGGTGTTGATAAGCTGGATGGCGGTTGAAGATTGTGATTATTGGTGGTATTGGTGTAGATGGACGCGTTGGGATGGTGTGTTGCGTATCGTCGATTGTAGCGGTGGCTAGGTGCGATATACACTGTTTTCAAGGAGGTTTGAGCTTCCTGCTTGGTCTAGTGGTATGCCTAATTATACGTTGCTTGATTGATGAACTATTCGCTACGATCGCTGCAGGATCATCCGAACAAATGCGTAGTTTGCTCGGCGTCATCGATATCTGCCTTTCTGATATAACACTACTGCAAGTGTACCCCCGGCTTCCGAAGCGATTTTACTCGCCAATCCATGATTCAAGCAGCCGTAGATCCAGCTCCACGCCTGACGCACACATGGGCTAAATCCCATATCCTTTGCACGCTGCAACAATTCGTCTGTGCTGTTATAACCGTCGAAATACCTCTCACATGTTGTGTAACACATGATTCATCGCTCCGAATACGCTATTCACCTGATGAGGTGTATCATAGCATCAGCTCCATTTCCCCCTTCAACACATCTGCGTCCCAATTTCATCAAGCGTGGCAGTCAATACCAAAACGACACGCTACGTCCACGGGTACGTTCAGAACAATTTTCACTTATCCAAAATAGTCACATGCATCAATACGCTGTTGTCAGTAAATATCAAGTCGGGCAGGCAGCCCACCTGAAGTGACTGCTTTTGTGACGGCATGCATAACATAGGCGCGACTGAGTGAGGCAGATCTGAGTGCAGTTCAATTGCTCGTACAATGTTTTATTCCAAGTATTGTGGCACCATTTGTTCAATTCGTCGACAAGATCGTACATGGCACCAACTTGGTTTCGCGTATTGGCACATCCAGCGCTGCAATAATTGTAACGTCAGCAGTGTGGGACCTGACCAAACGCCGGATCAAACTAAAGTTTGCATGACATTTTGCAAAGCATAAATTACGTTTCAGATGAAAAACTGGTCGATTTGAGAGTGCACAGCGGGTACGAAACGTGACAGAAAGTCGATATCGGTTTGGCATGAGAACCCTACGAACATTTGCCCATCCTTAGCGCACAGATGAAGTGGATGGAAGTTGAGCTTGCACCATAAGCACGTCTCCCACCAAAATTGGCCCCAACGCTCTCTGTCCTACGGATATTGTCCAATCCTAATCAGAATACCGACTCGCTTCCAATGTATGCACAAACATGTCTCTATCCGCCTCGCTTCGATTGTCACTAAAATAATGCAACATCAACACCTCCCCCAGTGCGATAATCGTAAATGATCAATCAGTCTTTATCGATACCCATGGCGTGAAGTTCTTCTGCGAGCGCCTTGTTTGCTACTGCATCACATGTACCCTTTGCTACCTTTGTTGCAATGTCTCCGACTACATCTTTAAAATATGTGACAGAGCCTGTTCGGTTTAAATATTCTTCACACAACTGCACGCCCCGCCGGATATCTCTGACACTTGCCGGCCCGGTCAGCAAAAATTCCGCAAGAGTCAACATGGTGTCCACATGGTCATGTTTGATGTATATCTCGCACAGTTGAATTGCAAGTGACACATTCCTAGAAAACTGCGGTGTCCCACCCCAAATCTCCTTTGCCAGTTGTACCATGGAAGCGCAATACTTATTTTCCTTGGCCGCTCTCTCAAACAGATTCACCACACGCTCAGTAGCTTGAGGTCCTGGATTGCCAACGAGGAGTATTTTCGTAAAAGTGGTCAAGGCATATTCATCGCAGTTTCTGGCAACGCAAATCTCGCCCAGCTGAATTGCAAGTGGGAGGTTTCTTGAAATTTCTGAAGTCCCACTCGCCAAGTCCTTGGCAAGACGCAGCACGCTGCGATAGCAATAGTCGTTTTTGGATTGCGTAGCACAAATTAAATAGCAGAGTCCAATAGCGCGGTCGATATCCTGATCACGCGGCGTGCCCGACAATAATATCCTCGCGAGGATGGCCATTGCTCTTGTATTATATATGTTTATACATAGCCCGCATAGATGTACCGCCAATCGTACGTTACGCGGTATCTGAGTTGTGCCCGTTGCCAGTTTCTCTACGAGGTTTAAAACGTTGTGACTCAACTTGCTGTCAATCTGAGCTTTGCACAAGCCAACTGCTCGATTCACATCTTTCTGCACACCCGTCCCGTCGGATACCAGAATCTCCGCCATCTTACCCATCGATTCCGGATCGTTGTAAAGGTCTATACACAGGCCATAGATGCGTGCTGCGAGTGGGATATTTTGTTGCACCGCCGATGTACCGTTCGCAATCACGTCTGCAAGTTGCCGTGCTTTGTAAACAGGTATACCAGATTCAAGACTGCGTTCGAGCAGAACCATCGCTTGCTGTAGGACTTCTTCATGTGCTCCTCCCAATATGTATACCTCTGCGAGTGCAAACTTTGCCTCGGGAAGATCTTCCATGTCGACACAGAGCTGGAAAAGTTGTATTCCAAGCTCTACATCTTTCTGGATGTCATTTTCGCCGAGAGTTAAGTCCTTTGCGAGTAGTAACACTCCGTTTGTCGCATCCGTATTGTAAAGACATTTCTCGCAAAGCAGAAGGGCAAGCGATACTTGTCTCGGGGTACCTCCTTTTCCGGACAAGTAGGCACGAGCGAGGCGAATCATTGCATCACTGGTATCTGGCTCTTCGGCACAACTGAGATACATTTCCATCGCTAGATGGCGCAAAGCATCATTCTCTAATGCTTCATCCATGATTATTTGGTAAGACGTTGAACAGAAGCGAGTAGACATGGCTATATCTTTGGTAGAGTTTTGCAGCGTGCGGAGCATCTTTGGGTTGAAAGATTGAATTGGTCGAGAATATATGTGTGACTATGCATAGCCAAGATGGGCATCCATAAAGTTTCCTGAATACAGCTCGGTGGTATGTGGAACATCGTTTCTGAGGTCCATGCGCTGATTAGAGAAAATAAAGAGAGATCGGACATGCCGTCAATGTTATCCTTTTTTCCAACATGGTACTGGAATAGATGCGCGGCGAGCGAATAATTGTCCTCCACGCGGAAATCGCGCAGTCCAGTGGGGAAATGTTGTAGCGAGATGAAAAACAGCTATTGTGTTGATATGTTGCGGATATCGGTGTTGATCATGCTTCCTGACGTCCACATGCAAAGGTAGCTGTTTCTTGATTACAACCAGCTCTTTAGGATGGAGAGTAATCATCCTTGTGAGCGGAATGGAAATCTATGGATTTTTTAGTGCTAAAATTGGACCAAGTTGCCTGTAGCCTCCAGTCGTAGTCGATCGATTTGTACCTCAAACGTATACCTATTGCAAAGACGAAAACATACAAACGATTTGGTAGACACGATGCAAACTGTTGCCGACGTTGCTTGGCGAGAGAAGACGTTGATATGTGCCAATCGACCGTGTTGAGAGCAGGAAGGCGGATTTACAAGGCGTCCATTTTTCAATCGTAGCGAAACAATCAGATCGGCTGCATTTAGCGATGCTCGTACAAATCTAGAGCACGTGTAACATGGCTATCTGCCTTTGCTGCATCATGGGCGAGTATCTCCGCCGGGAAATCCCTCGTGGGTGAGACTTGCTCTCGGGTGCGTCTGGCTTTCACGATGCGATCTTCAGAACGACGTCATTCGCTTCCTTGTAATACAACAGCACCACGCGTGTCCGATCATATTATCTGTTAAGGATCCCTATGTTCCGAGGGATCCCAGGAACGTTTCTTGATCCGTTCTGCAAGAATGGACATCAAGAGATCTTATACGAGTCGTATGCACATAACAATATACATCCAATCGATGTGAATTGCGAGTGCGACGTTGGGGGTACACTACTGTTGAGCAATTTGCTGTCATTTTCGCAAATCACCGCATGATTTCGACGTGTACAACAGAGATGTGATAAATTACACGCCAAGCTTTACTTGCCGGAAGTAAAGTCTCCTGCAAAGGCTAACTTTGCGTATGTACCAACACGAGCATCATTACATCCCCCACACACCTACACATTACATGATACATTCCTCCGAACACCGCGATTTCCTCATACATAAATTTGGACAACCTGCATGACTGCATCCTCGATTCGATCTGCACCACACCCGCGATTACGTTCAATTCCAACCATGGTGGTCCATACATAAATTTCCCTGCAACAGCGTTCATTGGCGAACGATAATGCAACATCTACAATGAAGATTGCGTGTCGGAATCGAGACAGATCAGACGTAGACTGTAGCACTTCAACGTGGAAAACTGCAAGATGGATTGCTTGACCACTCTGCGATTGGCAAAATGCCATATCAGATTGGGAGTCGAGTCATACTTACCACAAAAAGGGACAAGGTACTCCACCAGTCACTAACTGCAACTTTTGTCCCGAGTCATTGTGAATCGGATCCAAATACGCTGTTATTCCAATGTCCAACAGAACAGGGCATTCCGACTGGGCAGTACAACATCAGCACGTTTTTGATATCGAGTCGCACGCAAAGAATCCCTCGGCACACCCGGTGCACCCACTGCGAAAATTCCAGCGAGACATTCCAACGCATTCTTACTATTTCGTTTTTCCACACAAAGCTCCAACAATCTGATTGCAAGCTTGACATCTCTCGCAATACCGCCTGTTCCGTCGCGTAATTTCACAGCGAGACCTACCACATCGTCGTTTACATCACTGGCGTAGCCCACCCTGTGCGAGCTTCTGATAAGACTTGTCTCACATAATTCCAGTACACGCCCCGACTCGGCGCCCACCTCTGTCATTCCCGACAATAGTATTTCTGCCAGAGTGACCATGGTCAATGGTCTGTTTCCTTTCTCTATCGACATTGCACACAGCTCTTCTGCGAGTGCCTTGTTTGCAGCGGTGTCCGGCGTGCCCTTTGCCACCACGCGTGCAATATCTCCCATCACGTCGTTGAAATACGCCACGCAGTCTGTTCGGTCCAAATAGTCCTGGCACAGCTGCACACCGCGACGGATGTCCCTGATATTTGCTGGCCCTGTTAGCAGAAATTCGGCCAGAGTCAGTTCGCCATTCGAATCGCTTTGATTCATGCACACTTCGCATAACTGCATTGCAAGTGGTATATTTCTCTCAATTTCTGGTGTTCCGCTCCATATATCCCTTGCGAGTTGTACCATGGAAAGACAATGCCAATTCTCCTTGGTGGCTTTCTCGCACAAATCGAGAACACGCGGAATGGTTTCTGGTCCCGGAGTATCGATGAGGAGTATCTTGGCATAAGTGGCCAGGACACCTTCATTATTGCTCTTATTGACCAACATCTCACCAAGCTGAATTGCCAGCGGAAGATTTCTGGCAACCTCTGGAGTGCCACAAGCCAGATCCTCGGCAAGAGAGCGAACGGTAAAGGCGTCGAGCTCTTCGGGTTGCATATCACATATCCGCTTACAAAGTTTGATAGCACGATTGACATTCTGCAAACTCGGCGTTCCGGATAGCAATGCCCTAGCAAGAGTGCACACTGCGTATACATTGTTCGGTTTTTCAGCAATACACAACTCACATAAATGTATTGCAAGAGGTGCGTTACGCGGAATACGCGGCGTACCACTGGCCAGTTTCCTCGCCAGACACAGGACGTTGGCGCATGGACCAAACTTGATTTGGGCCTTGCACAACTCGACGACACGATTCTTGTCCACCACAGCGGCGTCCTGAGACACAAGGGTCTCTGCTAATGGACGGATTGATTGCCGATCGTTACATTTGTCCACAAGTAGTCCGTACATGCGCACGGCGAGACGCACATTTGGTTGTACAATGGATGAGCCATTCGCAATGGTATCGGCAAGTTGACGCGCTTGACGAACGACAACGCCATATTGGAGACTGCGCTCGAACAAGACCATAGCGCGCTGTATGTGATCATCATCCGGCACGGCAGACAGGTACACTTCTGCGAGCGCGATATTTGCAGCTGGGAGGTCTTGTTTATCGGTGCATAATTTGAGCAGACGCATACCGAGTTGCACATCTTGTTCCATATCGCATTCGCCGGCAATAATATGTTTTGCAAAATCCAACACGGCATGCGTATCCGCACAGGTTTGAATACATCTCTCACAGAGCTGCACGGCACGCGACACATCCCTTTGCACGCCCCATTTACCCGACACGTACAACCAAGCGAGACGCATCATTGCATCGGTGTCATTTCGCTCATCCACGCATCGACGATAGAGCGGCACAGCTCTTGGACGATCCATCGGCACGCCTGGCGCGCCGTCTGCGAGAATATCGGCGAGACATTTCATCGCGTCCAAATGAGCGCAGGCGTCGATGCATCTCTGATACAGCTGCACTGCGCGGGGGGCGTCCATCTGGACGCGGGGGCTGTAGCCGGACAGGATTTGGGCGAGATGATACATGGCGGAGACATGGCCGTCCACTGCGCATCTGGAATACAAGTCGACTGCGAGCGGGAGGTTGTGTTCGATATCCCAATGTTGCGCGGAGAGAATGGTCGCGAGATCGTACATGGCGCCGATGTGACTATACTCGTCGATGCAACGGTGGAATAATTGCACCGCTAACGGCCGATTGACCTCGACGGGAAAGTCGGCGTCTTCTTGCAGCGCGGCCAGACGTCGGGCGGTTGCGTACATAGCGTTGGGCTGTGCGCGGGAGCCGGCGGCATGGTGCCGGTGCTGAGCGCTCTCATATGCGCGCGGTTATTGTTGACAGAGACAGTGATTGGTGGTAAAGCGGCGATGTCAGGTTAGCATCGTTGTCATGTACGTGGGGAGGCTCAAGAGGTTGCAGCAGATAAATGAGGTCCTTATCGAGGAGAAGATAGTGATAGGGTAGACGAAGCTTGAAATTGCTTATTTTTTGGGTTGCTGATATCATACCGCTTTGTTTGTGTTCTGTTACAGCACCGATTGATTTCTGATCGGCATCTTGATAAGGATGTAATACTTTCAACGCGATGACACGCAGGCGTGGAGAAAGATATATCCTAGTCTCTTATCTTTTCCATCCGCTATCCGCACCTGTCAACAATTTTCATTGTCTCGGCCCGTCCCAAACGTTTGGTTGAGCATGATGGGTCGATACCCAAATCGCGTCTATCCGCCGTCTATATCCTTTTCAAACCGTACCCATCCTTTCGATTTCTATGAATACACATCTCACATAGTTGTACCGCGAAAGGTATCGTATGTGCAAGGTGACCTACACCGTTTATAACTGTTTCCGCCACAACTGAAGTTGCGCTCATTACCTTGGATGAATAGCAGCTGTTTCACGCATGCCATGTCCTGAATATCCACCTCTTCAAATACAGACATCTGAACGAGCGCATTGATTGATGGACGATTGTTGCAGAATGAATTCCACGCTAACATATCATATTGGGAGAAATAAGAGTTTTCTTCGAATCACAGAGTACGGCATGTGCGTCGTCGGAAATTCCAATGCATCTCCTCACTTACTTTTACAGCGAGAGATACATCTGTATGAGTCGAACAACTTTGTCTTGTCACCCAGCGAATTAGAATCCAGTCCGTCTTCTGGATTTAGAACGGAAGCCATATGGCCGATATACAAGGCATGCAGCGTGTCATGGCCTCGGATGAGAATTTTGCAATATGGCCAGGTGGCTGGCAAAGAGTATCGCATCTGGAATGCTATTATGCGACGAGAAGATGCTTGGCCCTCATCGGGAGAATAGCGCTTTTCGAGTAATTTGGCGAGAGCATACAGATAGTGGCGCCCACACAGCTTTGTTCATCGAGGCATTGCTAGAACATCTGTACGGTGAGACGCTGGGAGTCGCGTAATTGATGTTGGGTGAAGAGCCGTTATTCATGCTGTGCAACAGTTTGGGATGGGCAACATATTTCCTGAATGTAACCGGGAATGGCTTTTCGCTGTTGACAAACTGCCGCGTATAAGCACATTTGCTAATGTGTACAGGAAGACCAGCGGTACAATTTCCATAATACTGTGTGACCTTGATATCTTCTCCGTACAGAAGAAAACAGCCGTAACGCTCATCACCCACGAGACTATTTTAAGACTAGGCACACTACAACATACCGTAAATACGCAGCCCAAGAGAATACAACAAATTATCGCCAGACAGAGCACTTGATTCAGCTGGTTGAGTATCACTACACATATGTCGACAAAGCAACAACTATTTTTCTATTATATCCACACTATACCAATCCCTATCACCTGCATCCATATCTACAAATTATCCATCGCATTGCCACACGCAGTATATCATCTCAGAACTATCCGATCTCAGAAACCCCTTCCCGCTGCCCGATGCAACAGCTCAGATGCCCGCTGTAAATCTTTTGCTACGCCAGGAATATCTGAAGAAAGAATCTCTCCCAGAAATTTCATTGCTTCACGGCTGTTTTGAATCTCTACGCACAATTCCAAAAGTCTCACAGCCAGCTTGACGTCCCTCACGATTCCTCCCGACCCGTGACATAATTTCTTGGCGAGATGAATCACCACAAAATGTTCAAAACTAAATTCCTCCAAACTTGTCTTGCACAACTCTACTGTGCGCTCAGCCTCGCTCTCATCCACCACTCCGCATACCAGTATCTCAGCAAGTTTCATCCTCGCCGACGGTCCGTTTTCATTTTCGATACACAGTTCACATATCTCTATTGCCAGTGCCTTGTTCCTCACTGTATCTTCTGTCCCCTTTGCTATCTTCACTGCAATATCCGCTACTTTCTTATAATCATATCTTCCAATACCTGGGTGTCCGAAAAAATCTTTGACTAACCGCATACCCCGGGACATATCCCTGACGCTCGCTGGCCCTGTCAGTAGAAATTCTGCAAGAATAACCGAAACTTCTCGGTGATCGTGCTCGACGAGAATTTCGCACAATTGAACGGCAAGTGATGCACTCCTTCCAGTTCCTAATGTCCCATTCCACAGACTTTTCGCAAGTTGTATCATAGCGGAGCAGTTTGAATTTTCCTTAGCTGCAGTTTTGCACAGATTCACTACATGTTGAATCGACTCAGTTCCCGGTCTGTTGAGCAAGAGAGTTTTCGAAAGGCTGACGGCCACACGTTCATGTTTACTCATGTCAACGCACATCTCACCAAGTTGAATGGCCAGCGGTACGTTTCTTGCAATCCCTGAAGCGCCACTCGCCAAGTCGTCTGCAAGGGCCAACAAGCCGCTACATTCGTCGTTCCTGGTTCGAGATTCCAATATTTGAAAACAGCATCCGAACGCACGACTGATATCCTCGTCACCCGGTGATCCCGATAATATTACTCTCGCCAACATGAGTAGAGCATACTCATCATCAGGTATTTTCTCTACACACAACTCACATATAAGCAATGCAAATGGTATATCACGAGTAATCTGGGATGTTCCGCGTGCTAGCTTTCCCGCTAGATCGAGAAATCCGGAGATGTAGCGAGATTCAATTCTGTTCTGAAACAATTGCTTGGTGAGATTCCAGTCCTCCAAGTGTACCCCTCGGATATAAGAATCTCCACGAGAGAATTCTTTGATTGGGGATCATTGTTCAGATCAATACATAATTTATAAATGGATACTGCGAGCTGCGTATTTTCTTGTTTCTTTTGTGAATCGGTAGCATTCGTAGCAGCTAGTGCTACCACATCTGCAATCTTTCTCACATATTGAACGCCTTGTCTAGATTCGAGGAAGCATACGAACATAATCATATCATGTTGGAAAGCGGAATAGCTTGCGTCTTCTAGGTTGTGCATAAGTGCATATGCACGCTCGATTGCCGGAAGATCTTTCTGATCCACAAAAAGATTGACAAGTCTTAATACAAGGTTTTCGTCACATGTGTTCCACTTGATGAAAGTAAGTTCTCTGGCAAGACGTAATACTTCTGTTGTCAAATAACCAGAATCAGTACATCCCTTATAGAGCTGTGCAATACGTGCCACGTCGCTCTCAACTCTTCCAGATTCGTATAGTCGAGCAAGATGAATAAGTGCATCCTTGTCACTTCTCTGTCTAGCATGGTTGTGATACAAATGTACTTGCTGGGGATAATCAACTAGAATGCCTGGCTTTTCGTGGAAAAATACTTTTGCAAGATCCTTCAATGGTTCGAGACGAACACCCACATCAGAACATCCCTGGTAGAGATTTGAGGCGCGCGAAATACCAACAGTGGGCAATGCGCATGGAAAAAGCAAGAAAGGTCCGAGAGAATTGGCTAGGTCACGTAAAGCTAGTCCAGCTTCTTCATGACCATGCGCTGCACATCTGGAGAGTAGCTCGGCGACAAGTGGAAAATTTTGTAGCTTGCTGTTTGTGTAATGGAAATTCCTTGCCTTGGCTCGGAAATTCCTCGCGAGTGTTCTAAAGTTCAACGGGGTTTGAAGCTTCTTTGCAAGGGTATACATGGATGAAATGGCCGATTTACAACCATTTGCAGCACATCGGGAGTACAATTCCACAGCTCTTGGAAGGTTGCTTTGGATGCGGTGATGGTGACGGTTTTCGAGAATTTTGGCGAGATCATACATGGCGCCCACATGGTTCTGCTCATCGATACAGCGCTGGAATAACTGCACCGCGAGTGAGAGGTTGATGTGAACGGGAAAATTTGGGTCGGATTGGAGACCAGCGAGATATCGCGCTGTGGTGTACATAGCGTGTTGAAGGAATAGACAAACGTGTTGGTTGAGGTGTTGAAAGCGAAGATGAACTTGAAAGTTATAAAACGCCTGTTGGAAGATATTTTCCTAAACATTGCCTTGTGGTGGATTTACGCGGCTACAGTTGTACGCCAAGAGGTGGCGCATGCCTTCAGTTGCAAAGCGTTGCGTATGATACCCGTTTTTAGTCACCACTTGATATGGATCGTCGTGTCACGCGAAAGTGACATGCAAATTGCATCGTCTTTCGGTGAAGGACATAACTAAAATTAACTTGATACAAGGCAGATACTGTATTTTTTCGTGCAAGAAAATAATCTTCTTACGAAATCTAAAATGAACAGCTTTTCCGTCATGCACGCATCATTCAATGTGCTGCATGCACCGGATGTTAACGTGAGCGATAGTGACGGCAGTTCCAACAGGCTTCGTCACATCAAGTTACGGCAGCCGATCGTGCAGAAAACCGCAGTCTTTGTGTGGCAGTCGTACAGTTATCAAGAAATTTGTGCTTTGCCGGAACATCTCTAGAGCGGGTCAACCTCAAGTAGAGATGGATACAGCAAGTGAAGTTGGATTATATGTGTACACTGCGAAAACTATTCTCCAACAATGGTGGGCGTCTGCTCAAACCAGCAGTATTTATCGCCGAACGTTGTTTGAAAACAATTTTCGCAGGGTACTCACAGTGTTCAATTACACATGTTAACATCAATCACTGCTCCAGATGTACCAGCTCCGCCAATTTCCAGCAGCCGACACTTCGTCTCACGTCTTTTCCCTGTTTCAACTACATTGCAAGCGCTCTGGTTCAAAGCTTTGCGTCCCTCCCAGCCCTGTCTCATGAGCTTCTTTTCTTCCAAGTCCATTCAATCTAGGTATTCCTCTATCGCACATTTCCATCATGTTGTCAACACCCCTTCCGTCTCCGTTCGCTCTGAAAACTCTATCTCCCTGCATGGTTCTGGCCATTGGCATTCGTCCATAATTTTTTCATACACGTCGATAAAAGATTGTCTCACCGTCTTGGTATTCTCTTCGCTATCCTCGTCACGACATGTTCCACTGCAAAACGATCATGCGATTCAGAATCCAATTCATCAACATATTCGTTGCATAGTCGCGTACCATGACGACAGTACAGGTACTCGCTGGCCTGATCTAGTCTCCACGGCATCTACCATGGCTATCTTCGCTGGATTTTTCAAACAACCGAATGGGAACTGATTTTTTTTGTGTAGTTTGTGATGCCCTGCTCCAAAACTAAGCCTATTCTTTTTGATGGAAGAGCAACACTCCTTTTGCACGTAGATCACAAAACGCGTCAAATATGTACTGAATTTGAAACGCCCAAGCATCACAGAGGAGTATCTTTGTAAGAGTGACCGGCGCACCTTCATCGTTTCCCCTTATGAGCCATATCTCATTCAGCCAAATCACCGGCAAGATTAGCTTTCTAATCGATGATTTTCCATTTGCCACCCCTCTGCAACTATCATGATGATGCTGCAATTTACGCCATAGGATGATGCTTCACATATTTTGACGCACAGGATGAAAACACGGTCTATAACTTGATTTCGGAGCGTTCGCGCGATGATTCTTCTCTAGCGAGAGTGGTGTTTTCCTTGTTATCATGCTGAGCCTCGTATGTAGTAATCAACAGCCAACAAAACATCGTGAGCGGACAAGTCTCTTTTGTCAGCTCTTTCATGGCAAGATGTTAACGGCACCAAAACTTGGAGCCGGGTGTACATTACAAGCTTTTTGCAGCTTATCGCGCAATGACACTGGAAGCATCGTGCTGAGAACAGGTTGGCCAATTTGATGCGACCAAACGTGGGTGCGATATCAACTACGCCCACTTTGCTTAGACATGTTGAAACCTGATGTACGTTTATCATTTCATGATAGCGACCGCACAGCGTCACTGGTTGGTATAGGTCGTATGCTTGACAGTTCTTCAATGCAGTTGCCAAAGATGAAGCTTGTTTTGAGAATTTCATAGAACGTTGAAGACAATATGCGGTCCTTATCTCACTGTGATGACATATTCTTGCTTGGATACAATCTACTGAACCATTTCTGCAAATTGCTTTCGTTGTCCCCGTTTCCAGAAATTCCGCAACAGTCACCATAGCATCCAGGTGATCGTTATCCACAAACATCGGTAACAATTTGCATTACAAGCGATAAATTCCTCGATTTCTGATGTCTCGTCGCATGTGTTCGTCTTCGAAAATTCTATCATGGCATGGCGTCGGCTGTTCTGCTCGGCGGCTGTCTCACGCAGGTTCAATACAAGCTGAATGACTTCGGGCCCTGGAGAACCGGGTGTCAAGAATTTCGCAAGAGGGGCCAACACATCTCAATATTTGGTCCTAGGGACTAACAACTCGACCAGCTGGATGGCCAGTGATACGTCGCTTGTAATCTCTCGAGCTCCATTTGTCAAATCTTGTGTAAGGTGATTTTGCTCTGGAGCAGTCGTTATCGTATTGTGTTTCCAGTAATTGAATCGCTATTTCATCAGCGCGCGGTGTTCCTGATTGCAGTAAGTGCGACCAATCCTTAACCTTTTCCCAGCTTTCCTCAAGTTACAATTCAAATAGTCGTGCAGCAACTGGTGTATTGTGCTTACTCGGAGGTGTCCCGTTCACCAGAATTTCTACCAGTTTCAGGACAGCGTCCCTCAAGTGTTCAGCATCACTATCGATTACTGTTTTGCACAAATCCGGTACACACCTCTGGTTCTGTACCCCTCCTTTTCAGGTATAAGGGTCTGAATAAGCGGGTTCATTGAATGGATATTGTTGCACTTATTGACACACTGATAATACCAACGCGCCGCAATTGGCACGTTTCCCAGTATTTCTGAGTTGCATCTTCTCTCCGTTTCTGGAGTGATACACCGGGATCGAGACATTTTCAAACAACAGAGCGGCATGATGAATGTTATTATCATCTGGCGGGTCTGATATGTACATTTTGGTAAGCCCAAATTTTGCCTAGCGATACCCTTTCAATTCAAAGGTTGATGAGTAGTTTCGACAGCTCTCAATCCTGTGTCACCAACGCTCCGCCTGCAAAAAATAGATCCGGTGAGGGTATGCACTCTTTACACAGAATTTTGGGAATCAGTATTTGCCCCAGATAGCTGAAGAGCACATGGCAAACCTATTTCGGACGCATGGATACGAACAGGATGCAACATTGCATCACTGTAGTTTGTTCGGTCGATACATCTGTGATACAATATGGCTGCTCCATGATAATCAATCCCAAAGCCAGAGGCTTCGTCGTTGAACAAGTTTCCAAGATCTTTCAAGAATCAACTATGACTAGACGCATCAATACGACCGGTAGAAATCGAAAGTGCGCGGAGCATCCACTGGAGCGAAACCATCTGCTACCATGAACCCACCCAGTACTGCGAAGCTTCTACCTCGGAATAGAAAAAGTACATGATTATACACGGCAGGTACATGGTTGCGCATAGAGCATCTTGAAAATAGCCCAACAGGAAGCGGAAGACTCCGTTTCATGTCACCAAGGAAATGTTTGCTGGGAATGTCAACAAGACAGTAAATGGGTCTTAGCCTGGCCTTGTTCGTTGATAAATGGTGGAATTGATTGTACCGCGAGCGAGAGATTGATTTGAACTGGGGAGTTGGGGTCGCGGTACGGGGCTGCCAGATATTTGGCCATTGCGAACGTGGTGTTTGAGGAAAAGGAAAGTTACATGTAGCGAGGAGGTGCGAGTGGCTGTGTGCGCAGTTGAGGGGAATGGTGTTGTACCATGCTGCGTGAGGTGTAGTGATTACTTCGCATCCTCGACATCTGTGCGACGGCAATGTGCACTAGTGAAAATTATTGCTGGAAAAAAAACCAAACCTATGCTTCAATGTAGGGCTACGCGACATTGTTCTCGCGAGCTAAGCAGTGTTCGAGTGCTTGTTCATTATGTCTTTCTGTTGTGCATGCAATGTCGCGCAATCCAGCAAGACCAAGTGGCTGACGCGTCTACACGTTGGCGCTCGGCAATGCTGAGTAAAGTCATACGTCTGTCAGTTGATTGGCAATTGGAACAAACTGTGAGTAGTGTACATGGTAGCTCTGTCGTAAATACCCAGAATTCCAGCAATCAAGGCAAGTTTTGTGCAGCTCGAGATCCGACTTCGGTGTCCGTTTCATAATAGCCACTGCGGAGTGTTGAAAGATACATACCTAGGTTGAATGCTTCACTAAAGACTACTGTAGCATCGCAGAATGGTAAGTTCTGGGACGAAATGGTAAGGTTGTGAAATACGAAACCTGCGGGAGAAAAGACATATCTTCCATCCTTCAAGTACCAAATGATACGAGGATAAACTATTCACAGATCTGATGATACTCCCCAAACTAAGAATTCAAGTCATTTCTCAACCCACCGTTGATGAGATACGCGCGTGAACAGCCTGCAATGAAAATTCTCCTTGCCACCTCCATAACTCATCATCATTGAACAGAAAACAATACGCGTATCCCCCTTCAATAAATTGTGTCAGTTACTGTCTTCCACGATATAATCTTTCTCGACCACATCGAACAGTCAGGGTCACACTCACCTGTCAGCAACCTATGCCGCCTCATTGGGGATATTCGAATTGCACAGCGGTTTGATATAACGCAGACGCACGCGATGAATCCTGTGCCACACCGGGTGCGCCCGATGAAAGAATATCCGCGAGAACACACATTGCTTTGTTACTGTCCCATCTCTCGATACATATTTCCAATAGTCTCACGGCAACCCTCCCATCTCTCTCAATTCCTTCTGCCCCGTCGGCCAATTTCGCAGCGAGACCAATGACGTTTGAGACCACATCATACGACTTGTTTACACTTCTCGCACACAATTCCACTGCACGCTCAACTTGCCTCCTCGTTTTCCTCCTCCCTGACAGCAGGACTTCTGCCAGCGTGATCATCATGACTAGATCAATTCCATTTTCGAGCCAAATCTCGCATACCTCCACGGCAAGGGCTTTTTCCTCTCCTCTTTCCCGGCTCCCCTTGGCCAACTTCAATGCAAGGCATCTCAATCGCGTATTGTCGCCATTATCTTCAGGACCAAACAAATCTGCAATGTTCCAGATTAGCTCCAAACCACGACGAGTATCTCTCACGCTCGCTGGTCCAGTCAACACAATTTCCGCAAGAACTAAATCAGCATCGTTATCATTCTCCCGACATATTTCACACATCTCAACTGCCAGTGATGAATTCACCTCAATCTCAGATGTCCCGCTGAACACCTCCATCACAAGTTCTACCATGTAAGGACAGTCCCTATTCCTCCTGACGGTAATTTCACATAGATTCAATACGCGCTGAATGACGTCCGGACCTGGAGTACCGCGTAAGAGTAATCTTGCGAGAGTAGCTAACACATGATCGTTGTCGCTCCTGGCAGCCAACATTTCGCTCAGCCGAATGGCCAGCGGCACGTCTCGTGTAATTTCTGCAGTCCCGCTCGCCACGTCCTTTATGAGCAAATTCGCACTGTAGTGGTCTCCACCACGCAGCCGTCGCCACAATTGAATTACGCGATCGATATCCTCAGCGCGTGGCGTTCCTGATAGTAGTATTCCAACAAGCTTGACCACGCCGAGATCATCTCTCGGATTTCGGTCAATGTATATCTCACATAGTTGCACTGCGAGCGGCACGTCACGTACAATTGGAGATGTCCCGCGCGCCAACTTTACAGCCAGCTCCAGGACTTGTTTCATCAAATCTTTTTCGTCACCATCGATTACTGCCATGCACAACTGCAGCGCGCGATCCAGTTCGTTTTGTACTCCTGTCTCTTCAGACACTAGGATCTCAGCAAGCGGACACATCGACTGGATATCGTTGTGTTTGTTGATGCACAATTCATACATACGTATTGCAAGTGGGATGTTTTTCGGTATCCGTGAATCGCCTCTGACAGAGCGCCCTGCGAGCTTCCTCAATTTGGAAACGGGTAATCCGAGATCAAGACATTCTTCAAATAAGGACATCGCATGTCTAAGGTCAATATTGTCTAATGCTTCCGATATGTACATCTTAGCGAGTATGAATTTCGCCTCTGGGACATATCCCTTCTCTATACAAAGGTTGAGAAGTTGTTTCGCTAACTCTACATCCTTCCGTGTGCCTGCTGCGCCTCTGGAAATGAGATCAGCGAGAGCGCATACATCTTTTGCACAACTAAAGCGAATATCAATACCCCTCTCACATAACTGCACAGCAGGTGAAGCTTCCCTCGGAAAACCCTCTAGAGACGCAGATAGTTTGGTCATACGAAGCATTATATCAGGGTCAAGTTGCTGTTCAAAGCATTTGTAATACAGTTGGACCGCGCGATAATAGTCTACAGGAACTCCAGGCGCTCCGTCCATCAATAAGTTTGCGAGGGCCTTCATTGCTTCGTAATGACCACACGCATCAACGCATGCCTGGAACAGACTGACAGCACGCAGTACATTACGTCGAATGGTTGGTGTGATTTGAAGGAGTACTTTGGCCAGCTTAAACATAGCAGCTGTGTGACCGTACGCAGCGCAGCGCGAGTACAATTGAAGGACGAGGGACATGGGTTCATCGGCCCAATCGCCAACGCGGTCAGAGACGTAGAGGATTTCAGCGAGATGGTACATGGCGTCCACATGCTCCTGTTCGTCTATGCAACGATGTAGCAACTGTACTGCGAGTGGGAGATTGATTTGCACTGGGAAGTCAGGGTCTTCAGAGAGTCCAGTAAGATATTTGGCAATTGTGAACATGGTGTGCCTGGAGATAATAATTTGGTGTAGGGTTGTGGGACACAACTCGTGTATCGGGAGAGCGTGGATGAAGGGCCAGACGAGACTTTAGTGTGTTTCGGCCGCCGTGGCAGACGTACTGCGGCGTCTCGGTGCAATATTGGGACACCATAACAATAGTCAGCACGCGAGGTGTGTGATCAGATATAATAACTTTTGCAGTTGCTAATTTGTCCCATGATTCAAACTTTTCCAACGCCCAATCTGTGCGTGTTCCGCATATCCTATTGTAAACAGCATCGTTTTGGCAGGAGCTAGACAGTCGGCGCACACATGCTCGACAGCTCTAATGCGATTGGCATGTTTGCCGTGCCTTTCATAATCCTCATCGTAACCCAAAGTGACACACCTGAAATCAAATTCCGACGACGTAGCGAGATCCTCTATGCACATGTTCACACCGCGACGCCGACAGGCTTTACCGGCACAAACTCTGTAAAAGTCACCATAGTAGCGCGACAGTCATTGGTGACGACACATCTGCAAGCAAATTATCAAGCGTAGCTCAGACTATGTCGCGAGTCCAGCAAGTCAGAGTCGGTGTAAAACGTTGCGATGTATTGCACTGCTGTGTGCATGACATTTGAACTGGATATGTATTAGAGCAGTATGTTGTTATGAGGCGTCCTTGCTTGATGTCGGTTGGGGTGATTATGAACAAACATCGAGGTGTTTAGGCTGTTGTGAAGACTGGTTATATCGATTCATGGCACTTGATCATATGTGTACGGCAAGCTTTATTGCCAGTGCAGTGTGAATTTTCGAGACTTGAAACAAGGTTGTACATGGTGGCCATTGTCACAGCAGCGCTGGACTAGCTGCGCGGCGAGCGGAAGATCGATGCGGACGGGACGCTGCGCAATGCTGCGAGATTTCGCGGCGTTGTGTGGTTGGAGTTTGAAATGGCTGCGTGTTGGTGCGGTTTGTTGTCGTCGTAACCAACCTTGTGAGCTCAACATCTGCTGCTGCGCATGAAGAGCATTACTCTCTCGAGTACAAGCGCGTTGCCATGAGTTGAGATCATTCAACTGGTGCGAAATTTTCTTAAATTTCACGCATGCACGATGTTCTTGGGCCGATGCCGCTCATTTTGGACTCCGAGAGATGCAAAGGTCAATTGATGTGGAGGTGACATCATCTATGACATTCTTTTTACTGCACGGGTATCACCACTGTGCCCATCTGCAACCAAAGCATCCTTCAAGACATGACCGATTCGAATAGACCCCCAACTTGGGTCGAGCAGAACCAGTAAACTAGCCATGGTGGCTATGGTGGGCGGCATATAAGTTGCAATTGTATAGTGGAGGCATCAACGAATCAATTGTCCAAAGAATTTCCATTCAGAGGAGATGAAGGTACTCAGCATTTTCCATTATATCTGTTGCATGCATCATCAGCAGGGCATCCATAAATTGAAAGGGAGCATCAATATGTGATGCAACGGTAACTCGTCGAAAAGGTAAATGATGAATATGTCTTACGTTATACACTGAACAAGACCTGTACAATAGCCAACCTGTATCCACCGCACGCTCGTACCACTCATGCGCCCGATGCATGTCGGCCTTCACGCCGCTTCCTCCCATCGAATAGATTTGTGATAGAACAACCATTGCTCGCACATCCGCACACATTGCAACACACATTTCGCACATCTCCACCGCCAGCGCCGCGTCGCCTACCATCCACTCGGTCCCATTTGCTATGTTCATTGCGAGACGTACAACCAAATTGAAATGCTTGTTCTCAGCTATCGATTGTTTACACAGCTCCATCGCAAAACTGACATCCTTCTTCAGTTCTGGCGTGCCTGTGATGAATATTTCTGCGAGCAAAATAAATCCATATGGATCGCTTTTCTGCTTAATACAAATCTTGCAAAGCTTGATCGCCAGCGCGGTGTTCCTCTTCAACTTGTCTGTCCCAAACGCGATATTTCGCGCAAATTTTGCAATGCCCAAACAGCGCCGAGTCCTCCCGATATGCAATTGGCATAGATGTTCAACCCGTTCGATGTTCTTGCTGTTGGGAGCAATCTCTAGCAACCTTTGTGCCACTACTGCAGTGTACGTAGGTGGTCGAGAGTTTTTGACCATACTGATGCACCCTTCGATCAATTGTAGCGCGACCTGAGTTTTTTCTGCAATCTCACAATCTTCATCCATTAGCTGTCCAACCGAGTACATTACGGGGTCGAGGAGAAAGTCATCTGCAATGGTACTGAGACCCTCCTGAAATAGCTGCAAACCGCGACTAATCTCATCAGCTCCTTTCCCTTTAGAGATTAGAATAGTACCAAGCATGACCCTTGCACTCTGATCACCACGTGAAATGAGCATTTCGCAAAGATCAATTGCGAGAGGCACATTCTCTGCCATTCGCGATTTCCCGAAGGCTATATCGTAAATCCCATACGATATATCATCGTATTCAATGCCTGCATGAAACGAATCCTTCAAAAGCTTTTTCGCACGATCGATGTCTTTGCAACCGTCTTCGGCTTCACACATCAAAATATTTGCAAGAGTTATCATAGCGTCAGGATCATTCTTCTTTTCCAGCCATAACTCACACAGCTTCATTCCAAGCTGCATGTCCCTGCCTTCCACATGTCTACCAAACGCCAACCCCTTCACTAGCTCGCTTATCTCGTAACTGCTGCCCTCTTCAGATAGATATTTCTCGCAAAGCTTCATACCACGATTGACATCTTTCTCGACCCCTGGCGCTCCAGTCAACAAAATCGCTGCCAGACGTGGTTCGCCACCTTTGTGATGTTTTTCTATACATAGCTCAAACAGCTGCACTGCAAGTTGCACATCTGCAACTATTCCACATCCTCCATGCACAATCTTGTCCGCCAAACTTATTAACGAACCCCAATAGGTGGGTTTATCCAAACACTTCTCACATAATTTCATCCCACGGTCGATGTCCTTCTCGAAACCCCCGGCTCCCGTCAAAAACACCTCGGCCAGAAAAAGAGCCGCTCGGGAATCATTCGCCTTTTCAATACACATCTCAAGGAGCTGCAATGCATCTAACACAGGTTTACTTGCTCCGAAGCTTGCGTATACAAGTTTCATCGCAAGATTAATCACCATGTCGCAGTTTATTAGTGTTTCAACTCCGGCATCCAAATACTCCTCACAAAGGTCCACCGCACGATCACGGTCTCGTTCAATACCTGGGCCTCCAATCATGAATATTTCAGCAAGGATCATAGCAGCTTTGCCGCCACTTTTAGCCTCGATGCACATCTCGCACAGCCGCACTGCAAGTTGCACATCCCTAGTCATACCATCAGTTCCACGATATATCTTCTCGGCCAGAGCAGCCAGTTCTTCGTCAGATCTGTTTCTTTCAAGAACTCTCGCACAGAGGGACATTGCACGATTAACATCCCGCTCAACGCCCGGGGCCCCTGCTATGAGTATCTGCGCAAGAACCACCCTGGCATGATTGTTGCTATTCTTTTCTATGCACAGCTCACATATCTGTACTGCCAGTAGCGCGTTTTGAGATGAATACGGTACCTTGCAAATTATATCATTCGCAATACTAGCTATTCCGCTGGTGGGCGCTTCCCCTCCCAGCTCAAGAACTGTTGCACATAGTTCAAAAGCGCGACTAATATCTGTCTCGACTTGACGAGCACCAAGGAAAAGTATTCGGGCAAGAATGGCCATTGCATGTACATCATTCCACTTTTCCACACACCTCTCAAGCAGTCGTGACACATAGCGTACATGGACTGATGAACGAAGCGCTATTCCTTCCCTTCGGCCGATGTTGCTCATAAATTGCATCACAAGAGGCGCATCAGAACGTTCATTAATATACGTTTCAAGAATTTGGAAAGCATGAACGATATTCTTCTCGACACCGTCTGCTCCCGACATGAAAACACGGAGAACTTCTTCCACAGCACTGGAAAAATCATCGGATTCACCAATACAGACCTCGTACAAGTCTAGTGCTCGAGACATATCCCGTTTCACTCCCATTGCTCGTTTCGACAGTAATTTTGCCAGTTCAAACATAGCTCGGCGATCACCATTTTCCTCGACACAGCTCTCATACAATTCGATAGCACGACCATATCTCTTCTTTGGATTTTTCGTTCCCCAGGTTTGGCGTTGGATCATTTCTGCAAGCAGAAACTTTGCCTGAGTGCTGTTGCTCTCAGCAATATACCTCTCATATAGTGCAATACTTGGATAAAAATTAGTAATACTATCGCTGTTCTCTCTCTCTAGGATTTGGGCAAGATCAAACATGGCTCCAGCGTGGTTCTGCTCGTCAATACAGCGTTGAAACAAGTCCTTTGCAGCATGGATATCATACTCGATGGGAAAGTCACCATTGCTCAAACCAGCAAGTCGTCGAGCAGTCGTGTACATTGTGGCTGGTCACGCACTAGTTGTAGTGCGCGATTGCAGTGAAGGGCTTTGCAGATGAGGGTAACTTGAGAGAAATGGCTGATGGGACAGACGTGAAACGACCGAGAACGGCTTGGAGAAGTTGAAAAGATTGAGGGGTGCACGAGCACGAAATTGCCATATATCTCTTTCCGTAGAACGTGCATCATATACTTGGGGTGGAATACATTCGGCTAAACATTGAAATCAATTATAAGGATAACTGCGATTGGCTTGGCAGGGACGCGTGGTGCAATGGGAATGATGGAGGCGTGTATGCAAAAAAACAAAAACCATCAGAGCATTGTTGATGATAGCCACGAGTCTAACGAGTGCACACAGAGTACACGGGTAGGTGAACAGTAGAGTGGCTACTCATAGCGCAGGAAAGGAGCAGATATCATGGATATAACAGCAACCATGAAGCTTATCCGACTGTTTGTTCCAGTCACAATTCAATAGGAAAAGTATTACAGTGAATCTTACTCCAATCGAAATTGACCCGATACGTTACAGCTGTAATACGTGGCACACTTGAAAGAAGACTCCACTTTTGCATTTATCAACGTCGACGTATTTCTATCACTGAGAATTAGTGACGTTGGCTCATAACAAATGGGATGCACGATTTGGAGATCATGGCACCACCAACCCGCTTTCATTCCGACTCGCCTATCGGTCCTATGTTCAAACAACACTCTTAAACTTTTCCGCACGCTTGATCTCCCTGTCAATAGTGTCACACAGAATCATCCATCAATCCCTCTAAAAGCGATAAGATTTGGATGATCCAATTTGCGCCATAAGTTGAACAGATTGGAACATCGTGCGAAAATGAAAAACATCTATCCTTGCTGAATCATCTCCGGGACGTATCCTGCAGTCTACTAAATTTTTAATTGCTATCGCATTGATGCAATCAAAATGCCAAAAAGACTCTGGGTAACCGTACCATAAAACAATGCGTAAATTTGATAACAGTACAGTTTCTTTCATAAAAGTTGAGCTGCAAAGGTCTGATGATGGGTGATGCCACCGTACCCCCCATCTCTAGAATGGAAAAGGGTACTTATTTTCCTAGTATCACAGACGTCCTCTCGCGCCAGTTCTGAACGTTCTCTTGACGGAGACATAACTATTTCATTATGACCAGTCGCTCAAGCTATGCAGCTTTTTATAAATTATATGTCCGTTGGTTTCTGTACCACTATTTGCAGTACGTGGTTGGGTCTACTAAACGTATAGCCTCTATTCGGAGATTCTTGGTTAATGTACCATGCTTTCTGTCACGGTTCTCTGCATTGCACAGAGGCCAAATAGCTCGCGGATCTTGTAAATTACGGCTCTTGCACTGAGCTCGAAACAATATGGAACTGTGGAATTCAACTATAGAGAATGGACTGCACGTTGTTTCATTGGTGGACACATACGTACACATGTAAACGACTCAATCGTTGCCACTTTGTATGAATGGGACAACCTGCGCCAGTGACAGCACTGCAATCTGACACTAGACCAGTAATCATTGTCGCCAAATTTTATCGCCAAAACAAAACAAACAAATCATGCATAAAGCCAATCACTTTCCAGCAAAGCAACCAAAAAAACTCCTCTCTCCGTGCCCCGACACCACACGACAGCAGTGACAACGCGAGTGAAAAATGCATATATTCATCGCTGCCTGCAATGCCACTTCATCATTCCTTCCCCCTGCCCCTGGACATCAACCAGCGCACACAACTCTCCTCACGCCCAACGTTCACAATGCACCACATCGCCCGAACGCTCGCCGGCATCCATCGCGATCCAGAGCTGCCACTGACGCGCGATATCCCCACCGCGCTCACACTTCTCCAACGATGCATCGACGAACAAGCAAGCGTGGCCGCCATGTACGACCTCGCCGAGTTGCTCACCACCAGTCGCCACACCGCACACGACCTCCATCGCGGCGTGCACCTCTACGAAACCTGCATAGCTGAAAGCAATCATCCCGATGCTATATTTAAACTAGCCACCATTCTCTCCAATCGTCACTATGATTTTACAAACTTTCCGCGCGCCGTGCGCTTGTATCAGACCTGCATCGACCTCTGCTCGCACACAGCCGCCATGTACGATCTGGCGCGCATCCTCGTCGTCGGCGCAAAGGGCGTCGCTAGAGATGTGCCGCGCGCCGTCGCGCTCTACCAGCGTTGTGTGGACGCCGGTGACGACGGAAACGCCGTGTTTGAGCTCGCAAAATTGTTTGTGGCCGGCACGTACGGAATTGAGCGCGACGTTGCGCGCGGCGTGCGCCTCTTCGAGCACTTTTTGGACAGTGGCAACCCGATGGAACGCGTCGTTTATCTCGCCAAGGATATTGCGCGCGGAAGATCAGGTATGTTGAGAGACGCGTCATTGGCGCATAAATTGTTCCAAATTTGTATTCAAAGACGTGACGACCCTGTTGTTGTCATTTCACTCGCCGAAATTCTCGCCGTCGGCGCACCCGGCGTCGACAGCGACCCTGATCGTGTCATGCTCTTGTGCGAGAGTATTGTGGACGATTCTTTCGCAGCGGTGACTAATCTCGCCAAACAACTGTGCAAGCCGACGTCGCACAAGGCGCGCAATATTCCACTCGCCGCACGACTGTACGACATGTGCATTCTCAAGAGGAATGATGTCGACGTTATGATCTCCCTCGCGCGACTATTGGCCGCCGGCGCACCGGGCATGCAGAGGGACAATTGGCGCGCTGTGCAATTGTGTCACAAAGTGATCGATACGGACCCGTATTGTGATAGAGTGGTCCATCTCGCCGAGAAGATTGGCGCTCGCAAGTGTGCCAACCGAAATGTTACACTTGCCGTTCAATTGTGTGAAATCTGTATCCAGCGCAAGGATGATCCAGAGGCGATGGTCGCACTAGCGAGGATACTTGTGTCCGACACGCACGAGTTACAAATAGACGTGGAACGAGCAGTTGGTCTGTGTGAAAAATGCGTTATAAATTACAATTCCAGTGCCAAAGTCGTGCTTCTGGCGAGAGACTTGGCCAACGGTAAATCGGGCGTAAAGCGCAATACGCACCTCGCAGCACGCCTTTGTAAATTATGTATCACGGTGACCAGGTGCACCGATGCCATGTTGATGCTCGCGAAAATCCTAATCGCTGACAAGCCGGACGCGGCGGATGTTGCGAGTGTGATGCAATTGTGCAGCAGAATCATTGAGAAAACGGGCGATTGCGCCGAGGTTGTCAACTTGGCGCGCGAGCTTTTAAACGACAGTTTGGCCGATGAAGAAAGATGCAACATTGCCATTCAGTTGTGTGAAATGTGTATTTCGGAACGAGCCGATGCTGGCGCCATGATAACGCTGGCGAGAATATTGGTCACCGGCGAATCGCAAGTGACAAATTGCGATCGCAGCATGAGATTGTGCACACGCTATGTGAGTAGCGTGTCCAGTTGTAATGATGTGGTACTGCTTGCCAAGGAAATGGCCAAGGGCGTACTGGGAATTGCACGAAATCTACCATTTGCAATCGGGCTATTCGAACTGTGCATCGGTTTGAAACAGGACAAGGAAGCGATGATCTCTCTGGCGGAGATCCTGGTGAGTCGGATCGCCGGCGCGGAAACAGACGTTGAGCGTGCTTTACATCTGTGTCAAAGCTTTCTGAACGGCAGTGCCGACTGCGACAAGGTCGCCAATCTGGCAAGAGATGTGGCGCGCGGAACGATGTGCATCGAGAAAAACGTGCCACTTGCTGTGCAATTGTGCGAGATGTGCATTGATAGTCGGAGCGACGCGGACGCCATGGTATGTCTAGCTGAAATACTAGTGTCGGGAGCGGGGGTCGACAACAAGGACGATCGGGTGGTGCAACTGTGCAGTGACTTTCTGAACGAGAACACATACTGCTACAAGGTCGTAAATCTAGCGAAAGACGTTGCTTCCGGTGCGGGCGGAATACGACGAAACGCATCATTGTCGATTCGGCTATTAGAACTATGCATCGAGAAGCGAAACAACGCAAACGCCATGGTGTATCTGGCCGAAATCCTGCTATGGCACGTCGACGACGGCGCGAAGCTCGCGATCGCGCTGTGCAAAAAGTGTCTGGACGGCGAAAAGGAGTGCTTCATGGTCGGCGAATTGGCGAAGAAGATCGCGCACGGGACGTCGGAGGTTGTGCAAAACAGGGCGCTGGCATTGCAGATGTGCGAAATGTACATGGTGAGCGTGCACAATGGGGACGCGATGATCGTTCTGGCCGAGGTGATCATGTGCGCGACGGCGGTGAGCGAGACGGATGTGAATCGAGTGATCGAGCTGTGCGAATCGTGCGTCGAGGACAGTTTCTACTGCGAAAAGGTCGTTGAATTGGCGTGCAAAATCGGTAGCGGCACGGCGGGTATGGGTAGAAATGTGCGTGTCGCGATGCGATTGTTCGAAATTTGCGTCATTCGAGGCAATAATCACAAGGCTATGTATTGTCTCGCGGAAATTCTACGCGTCGGCGCCGCAGATGTGCCGGTCGATAGCGCGCGCGCGACAGAGCTGTTTCAACGCGCTTCGGATGGCGGCTTTGATGGCGTCGATAGGGACTTGCGACGAGAGAAGATTAGCTACTTGTAGATGTGTATTTGTTGATGTCATGCTGGACATCATGTATACTAAACCATGTAAACTTGTTTGAAAATTACTCGGGTCGATTTTTGACCATTAAAATGTACACGCGACGTGGGTACGTAAAAATCTCACACACTCCCTTGACGTACCTCATCCGCGTAAAATACCCCCTTAAACTACTCTCTATTATACAACAATATTCAACCACATCACATCACATCTATATTCCACACCTACCCCTACGCCCATAATGAACCTCACCAATGCGTGTACGGACATGCCTGAGCCACAAAACCAACTCGCAATCCACGCGCATCGCCAGTCCACGCTGCCGATTCTCGACGATATTGCGCAGACGATGGAAGGCGTTCACATGGTTCCCCTCCTCGACGCAGATACGATAGAGGTGGATCGCGCGGGTGAGATTTCTCGCCACGCCAGGCATGCCGAATTCGTAGACGCGCGCCAGATCGTAGCGCGCATCCACGTGGTTGTGCTCGGCGATGCAGCGTTGGAAGAGCTGCACGGCCGCGACGGCGTCTTGTTCGATGGGAAACTCGCCGTCTGTTTCTAGACCGGCCAGTCTTCTCGCGATGGTGTACATGCTAGATTGCAGCGGATGAAGCGCGGCATAGCGGCGCGTCGAGCGAGTTGACGGACGACGTTTGATGCGCTGGATGAGTATAAAGACGCTTTGAACCAATAAACGAATGGCTCTCGATGGTTCCATTCATGCTGGCTTGTCCCACGAAAAGATATCCTTGTTCTATATCTCGCTTTAAATCGCGCGGCGCGGCACGGCGCGTGGCGTTTCATAGCAATGCAATTTGAGGTTCGTACAAGGGTCATTGTTGGATAAAATTCACACCGATACATGCATGCTCAAAGTGGAACATTGATAGCGTCAATGGTCAAAAATCCAAATTAGAAACCTACTCAAATTGGGATATTTCACAAAAGCAACGACAGCTGTCCTGCGCAAATTGCACGTCCATCGCGCACCGGTGTTGTAATCAAATCAGGCGCACGGGGGCGATACAAATCCTTTTATGTCACTCAAACGAACGGTACGTTAGTTATGTTACCCAGCTCATCGTCACATCCGCATCAGCAGTGTAAAACGCGCGCATACACATCGAATCACTTGTGCAGTCCGAGCCGTTCATTTTACAATGCGCCCCAACCTTCCAGACGTCCTTCCTGCGCCGTCGCACCGCTCTCGTCATGTTTATCCACGCCAGAAAGCTCGCCGGTTTTCACGACGATGACGAGCCGCACCTCGAGCTCGACATCCCCGCCGCCATGCGTCTCTACGAGCGCTGTATCGACGAGCAAAACCACATCCCCGCCCTCTACGACCTCGCCAAACTCCTCTCGTCCCGCGACCCGCACCTGTCGATTCCCGACACGACGCCCGTGGCCATCCAGCTCTACCTCAGATACATCGCCGAGTCCAACGACCCGGAGGCCATGTACGACCTCGGTCTCATCCTGTCCAACCGCGAGTCGATCGCTGATAACGACGCCGTGCGCTCCGCCCAGTTGTATCAACGCAGCATCGATATATGCGCCCATAGTGACGCCTTGTATGCGCTGGCAAACATGCTTGAAACTGGTGCCCCCGGCGTGCGCAGGGATCTGCCACGCGCGGTGGCATTGTATCAGCGCTACATCGATGCAGGTAATGATGTCAGAGTCATGCTGGAACTCGCAAAGATTCTCGTCGCCGGTCAGAGCGGTATTGATAGAGACGTGCCGCGTGCCGTTCGCTTGTGCAAAAGGTATCTTGACACAGATAAGGAGCCCAGTCGTGTCGTGCATCTCGCAATGCTCATCGCCAACGGTCGAGCCGGTGTGTTGCGAGATATTTCACTTGCCGTTCATCTATGTCAATTGTGTATCAATCGTAACAACGATCCGCGCGCTAAAGTGGCGCTCGCAAAACTGCTCATAGAAGCGCCGGCCGGCTTGAACAAGGACGTCCAACGTGCCGTTGAATTGTGTCAAAGTACCGTCAACGACGGCGCCAAATGCACCACCGTCATTTGTCTCGCCAGCGAAATTGCTCGCGGTACGGCGCAGCTTTCACGAGACCCGCTACTCGCCGAACGACTACTCGAGATGTGCATCAATGCGCGCAATGACCCCAAGGCAATGGTGGCGTTGGCCAGATTGCTCGTCTCTGAACGTCCCGACATCGATCGCGATATCGGCCGTGCGGTGCGTCTGTGCGAACGAGCTGTCGACGCCAATGCGTCCTGCGATGCTGTCGTGCGTCTCGCCAGAGCTATCGGCGATGGAACGCGCGATATTTCGAGCAATGTTTCACTCGCTATGCAATTATGCCACATGTGCATCACGAAGAGAAATAGTGCAGATGCCATGGCTGCGCTTGCACGAATTTTAATCAGCAGCTCGCCCGATGTCGAAAAGGACATTGCTGCCGCTTTGAGCTGGTGCGAACGATGCGTGGCCAGAGGCGCTTCGTGTTTTTGGGTGACGGACCTCGCGAGGGAACTGGTACAAGGCACGGAAATTGTGGACAAGAACGTTGCATTGGCGGTGCAGTTGTGCCAAATGTGTATTGACAAAAGAAACGATGCCAATGCAATGGTGATTCTTGCGAAAATTTACCTGTCCAACGACGCCGATGTCGCGCAAGACATCGGCAGAGCTGTAGAATTATGCGAGCGATCGCTAGACGGAATGGGCGAGGGTTATTTCGTGACCAAACTCGTCGAAGAAATCGCCAACGGCGAAGACGGTATCGTGAGCAATGTACCGCTCGCAATCAAATTATGCAAAATGTGCGTCGACAAAACCGACGATCGAAACGCGATGGTGACACTAGCGGCGCTACTAACCATGAAAGACGCGCACGCGGAGCGCGACGTCGAATACGCGATGCGACTATGCGAATCAGCACTGGTACGAACAGACTACAACTGCGATGTGATACAACTGGCCAAGCGTCTCGCCGAGGGCAGCGGCGAGGTGGAGAGAGACACCACTCTCGCAATTCGCATGTTTGAAATGTGCATCCACCGACGCAACATCCCGGAAGCCATGCTCGCGCTCGCGGACACACTGCTCTTCGCGTCGCCACGCGCGGAGACGGACGTCGAGCGCGCGGTGCAACTGTGCGAGCGCGCGGTCGAGTGGCATGTCGATTGTCGGTCGGTGGCGGAGCTCGCGAGAAAACTGACGCGCAGACAGACGACAAGCGTGAAATCTGCACGACTCGGGGTCTATCTTTGCGAAATGTGCATCGAGAAACGAAACAGTCTCGACGCGCGTCTCACACTCGCCGAAATTCTGGTCATGGACGCGCCCGGTGTAGAGAGAAATGTCGCACGCGCCGTGCGGCTGTGCGAGAGATGCATCGAGGACCGCTCGTTTGGCGACGAGGTCGTCGATCTCGCACGCAGGATTGCCGACGGCGTCGAGATGACCAGCGACGTCGCGCTCGCCGTGCAGTTGTACGAGTTGTGCTTGCGCAGAGCTGGTAATTGTCGAGCGATGTACTTTCTCGCAGACGTGCTCGCGGCCGGCGCGCCCGGTGTCGCGAGAGACGCGACGCGTGCAAAGTTGTTGTATCAAAGAGCGGACGAGGAATGGGTGGATAGTGATGACGAGGATAGTCTGGATGGGATTTTAAACCACGATCATGATGATGAGGATTGATTGATTGTTGCTTACAGCGGCGGCTCAAGTGCTCTCGACGTTTGGGTCGCACACGTGTCATGACATCCATTTAAACATTTATTTGAGCGCCAAAATACCACTAGAATCTGTCGACACAACTACAGTATAAACAATCTCTACACGCAACCGACTATAATAGAAGATAGTTACTATAAACTTCAATATCATCAAACGCCCTGAACAACGGACCGCTCGTATACGTTGTCGCAAACTCGTCCTGCACCACACCGTTCACTCTGTGATTGTACTTGTCCAAATACATATCGAACAATTGCTTGGCAAGTGCCTCATTCTTCACATAACCATTCGATCCATTGGCCGTGCCTTCCGCCAGCTCGACGACCAATCTGCACGAATCGCGCTTCTCCAAACATCTGCCGCACAACTGCAACGCACGACTAGCATTGCGCTCGTTTCGCGCGCCGTCAGTGACAAGAATCTGCGCCAAACGCACCATAGCCATCGGCTCATTCTGCTTCTCAATGCACGATTCGAGCAGCAAAACGCCAATAGAAGCATTCTTCTGCACGCCGCACGACCCGCTGGCCATGTCCCACGCCAGCTTGGCGACGTCTTCACCAGACAGCTCTTGCTCGAGCGCCTGTTGACAAAGCTGCACGGCGCGCACCACGTCCTTATGCACGTCGGGTGTGCAGTCGACGAGCATTCTCGCCAGAGTGACCATTGCGCCGGCGTCGTTGCGTCTCGCAATGCACATTTCACAAAGCTGCATTGCCAGTGCAACATTGCACCCGATGCGTTGCGTGCCCTTGACCAGTTTTCGCGCCAGACGTACCAGAGCATCGCACGAATTCCCGCACTGAATCGACTGTTCAAAAAGCTGCATGGCGCGACGCTGGTCCGCTTGCACGCCGCTAGCCATGCAGATTTCCGCGAGCGCGACAATCAGTTCGGGGTCATGACGCCTGACAATACACGCCTCCAACAGCCGAACGGCCGTTTTGCAGTCACGCGAAATATTGGCCGTACCATACGCGACATCGGATGCGACACGCACGACACAACGAACAGCGCTTCGCAAATGCAGCACACCATCACCCAATGCTCTTTCACAAAGAGCAATCGCCTGTGGCACGTCCCTATCCACGCCGACATCATCAGCGAGCAAAATCCTCGCGAGGGCGACCATCGACTGCGCGTCATTCCACCCATCGATACAAACACGATACAAACGGACGGCCAACGGCGCATCTCTCTGCACGCGATCTCCACACGCAACAGCGCGCGCCAACGCGGCGACATGCGACACATCGGGCGACAACAACACCGCCCTTTCGCACAGACCAACAGCGGCGGCCACGTCCCTCTGCACGCCATCGAGACGCGAGAGCAGCAGACGAGCGAGATAGACGACATCCTCGACGTCGTTCACGCGGTCCACATACGCGCGATAGAGGCGCAACGCGCGGGGCACATCGGGCGGGAGTGCTGGGGCGCCGCGAAGTAGCAGACGGGCCAATTGACGCATTGCACGCGCATGGGTGTGCGGACTGGCGTCGATGCATCGCGCGTACAGATCTGCTGCGCGGGCAGCGTCGGGACGCATGCAGACGTTACCGACGTGGTACATCTGCGCGAGACGGAACATCGCGTCGGGATGGTGCGCTTCCACGACGCAACGGGCAAATAGCTCGCGCGCGCGTGGGATGTCTACCGCGATACCGCGGCCCTTGCAGAGCAGACGCGCGAGGTCGTACATCGCGGCCGTGGAGTTGTGCTCGTCGACGCAGCGCTGCAGTAGCTCGACGGCGGCGCGCGCGTCTGGCTGCACGCGGAAATCATCGTCGGTTTCGAGCGCGGCGAGACGGCGCGCGACGGCGTACATGGCGGATGCGACGCCGCATGCGTGGTGGAGATGGGCGCGCGGTTTATAGCGAGATGAGTGCAGGGGCGCGTTGAGGCGCGATTGGGGGACGTAGGGGTGCGGATGTGGTGCGGTGTAGTGTAGTGTGGTGTGGTGATGTTGCGCAATTGTTTTGGATTTTTAACAGGAGGGAAAGAAGCACAGCGAGATTTTTTATGCGCGTTTGAGGCACGTGTCCGTGGGTTACATATGGCGCGTGGATAGTCAGTGCGGATGTGCGTGTGCGTCTGGCGACCAATCGGATTTCGACATGTCGATGGTGTGTGGGTGGCGGCCGTGGCCCGTGGAAACGCGCGATTTAGGGCGTTTGTTGAGGTGGTGCTGCATTGTTACGTAACGGGCCCTTTTGGTTTGTGACTGTACACGTGCCGCGCAAATTTTCTATCAGTTTGGACGGTGCACGACGAGCCGCATCTGTGCGTCTTGTCGCCTGGATCGGCCCGCCCTGGCCCACTCTGGTCCGCTTTCTCTGCGCGTCGGTCCCCGCTTGGACGGTTGTGGTGCTGGATGCAATGCCCTCCGAGGTGGCTTGTATCATTCGCTACGTGGATCCAGACCTCCTGTCCGGTGCTCAGTTGATTATCATTGCTCTGTTGTTTGTGATGATTTGTCCGGCACCAATCTCTAGTCGATTGTACATGCTAATCGCTGATTCGATGCAAACGGAGATAGTCAACTGGTCGACCGCAAATACAGACCGATGTAGACAACAGTGCACTGTCTTCCTCGACTCTGTTTTCACGTTTCAAACAGCGCACTCCTGTGTCATGTCAAGATGTGAGCGGCGTCATGACGAGTCGCCGTGCTAATTTTAGTTTCACACAACCGACGCTCTAGACATGGCAAGTGCCCGCACCGACCATCAATTACACAGTCTTTCACGGATACACACGCAGAGGCGTCGAATATATCCGGTCGAATGGCAGCCATTCGACCCCGATGTGCGGCGTGTGTAATTGCGGCAACGACGGATCTCTGCTGCAGGTCATCCCAATCGGTGTGTCAGAGCATTGCAAATCGGCTGCAGAAGCCGAGGCTCGTACCGGCGGCACCGCACCCTGCGGCGTACAAGTGCGCATCGAGTGCAGCTGCTACCGAGCACCGGGCGAGCGACGGGTAGCTGCGCTCGACGTGGGGAACAAACGTGCGACATGCAACGGGCCCGTGTTTTGGTACATGGCGCTTGGTTGGCGGTTGTGAGTCGAGGCGAATTATAATTACTGTGTAAGCAAGTCGATCTCCGACCAACCATCGCTAATTGGTTGCATGATGACCACATTACACCGTCAATCTATATTTGACACAGCTGCAGCGCACGCCGCCCATCGCCGCGGTAGAAACAGCCCGTCGGTCGCGATGCTACGACGCGCGCTTCGCCAACCGGCGAGTCGCTGGTCTGTCGATACACGATTCGAATCTGGTGATGCACACCTTCACGCACGTGCATGAATACAACCGGTCTACATCTGCCGCGCGCCCGGCCTGTTTCGCGGCCGCGACGTCCGAGTGATGGGGCGGATGATGATTGGGTGATTGTGCCTCGTGCCTCCGCTTGGCAGCGGATAAAGGATCGGACGTGTGGAAATTCGACCGAGGTAATAAGTGATGTTTTGTTCGCTACTGATCTGGATTTCATCATGAAAGACGTGTCAACAAGTAGCACAGTATGATAATTAACCGTCAAGCACCGGCGTATAGCGTAAAATCTGCGCCCATATTATCTGATGCAACCAAGCATTTCAATTGGCATCCAATAAAACAGAGCCACATCACCGCCGACAAGTCACTCGTGTCTACCGGCTCGAGACCAGCCAACAAGTGTCGCATACATATACCGTCGCGTCATCCGCCCGACCCGACCCGATTCGACAAAGCACCATACCGAAACTCGCTGCAATCCACGCGTCGGAATACACCGCCAGGTCTTGTCCGCCGTTGAACATGTGCCATCGAGCGGAGCGGAGGATTGCGTGCGCTTGTTCGTATTTGTGCAAGTGCACGGGCGAGACGGATGTTGGTGGAAATTTTGGTCGCCGACTCGACGGGATTGTTTGTTGTGTGATTGTGAGCGGATGAAATAATTTGATAGGGGGATCATGCGTAGAGCAGTTTACTTTCAATTTATCCACGCTCTAGAAATAGTCACTGTCGTGCGCATGGCTTCTCGACTTGGTGAAAAAATAGCTCATAATCTCCATCATATCGTTGAGATAACCGCCTTCGAATCCGCCATCACTGGCGCGTCGGAACAGACTCGCGGCTCGCGCGGAGTCCTTTGCGACGCCAGGAGCACCTGATGACAGAATCTCGCCCAGATAGTACATTGCTCGACAATCTGTCCAGTTTTTCACACAGCCTTCGTACATACGCACGGCCAACGGCGCATTTCTCTCGATGCTGCCCGAGCCCGTCGCCAGCTTTCTTGCCAGATTCACTGCGTGGAAACAGAACGCGTCGCTTTCCACGGGCAGATTGACGCTTATTTCGCACAACCTCGCAGCTCGATCCACATCCTTGCTGACATTTGCACCGCCGGTGAACAGAATTTCCGCCAAAACTATCATGGCGTCCGCGTTGTTCTCCTTTCGATGCATGCTTGACAGATTTCACACGCCAGATACATGTTTTCTATCACTCCCGTTTTGTCGCTGCACAGTTTTCTGGCCAGCATAGCCACCTTGTACCACACCCTCTTGTCGTGAACAGCCTTGGCGCATAGACTTGTTGTTCGTTCCACATTGATGGAGATTTCTGTCGATTTCGTCACGTAAATTTCCGCCAGAGAGACCATAGAATCGGCATCGTTGCGTTTCGTAATACACAAATTGAATATGCGCACGGCAAGTGCAACGTTTTTGCAAATATCCATATCTCCTTCGATATCATCTCGGCAAGTTCCCTGACCTTGCTGCATTCAACATTCTCTTCAAGTGCTCTCTCACAAAGCTTTGCGACATGATCCATATGTGCTGCACTCATTGTTTTCGCTCCACATACGGTGAATTCAGCTACAGCAATCATGGCATCAGCGTCTTTTCTCTGCTTGATACACGTTTGACAGAGTTGAATCGCAAGTGCATAGTTGGCTTTGTTATCCAATGCTCCATGAGCAATGCTTTTTGCCAATTCGATCACATTCTTGCAACTCGTATCGTAGCACCCATTGAGGTGCCTCTGGCACAGTTGGATCGCTCGCCCATAGCCGCCTTGTGATGTCTTTTCTGATGCCTCCACAACGAGCAGCATTATTGTAGCATCAAAATCATTTTGCTTGTCTATACATAACTCAAGCAGTCGTCGTGCAATTTTCCAATCTTTAATCCTCATACGTGAAGTATCCTTCGCCGCTTGAGATACAAGCTCCAGGACACCACCACACTCATTTGTCTTCTCAATAGTCTGCTCACAAAGTTTCAATCCGCGTTCGATATCTCTCTCAACACCATTCGTTCCCGAGAACAGTACTTCAGCCAGAACAATCATAGAATACGCGTCATCCTTCTTCTTGACACACATATCAAGCATTCGTTTCGCAAGAGAGCCTCCCCTGTCGCCTTTGGACATATCCCATGCAATACAACTAGCAAGCTCTGCTAGATTCCTGCATTCAAACCCATCATCAATGTATTTGACGCAAAGTCGCATGAAACGATCGGCGGTGTCTTGATCCTTCATAGCTTTGCCAACCAGCATCTTCGCCAGAATTAGAATAGCATCTGGATGATTCTTCTTGATGACAACTGCCTCGAGCATTCGAATGGCAACACACTCTCCATCAGATATGACACACCCCTTGTTCGCTGCCCTGCGAGCAAGACATATCACATTGATGCAATAGTCATCCCTATCGAGATACATTTCAACCAACTGCACAATTCTTTCAGCGACGTTGCGCACATCCGACGGACAATGCACAAGAATCTGAGCAAGAGCATACAACGACTGTGGTTGTTTACATTTCTCGATACACATCTCACATATCTTGACAGCCAGCATAGTCCTTCCAGAGGCATCATCAGTTCCAAACGCAATCTCTTCAGCGAATGCCAGCATCTCGAGACAATCTCCACCATGGCTGATAAATCGTTCACACAGCGAATAGGCGCGCCGCTCGTCGCTGGCATATCCATGATGCTGCGAGAAGAGTAATGTTCGAGCAAGATGAAGCATAGCGGCGATATTTTTGCCCTCGTCAATGCATCGTTGGAAGAGGTGCACAGCACGTGGCACATCGATCAAATAGGTGGCATGGGTGAGAAGTTGCGCGAGGTCGTACATGGCACCGACGTGATTATGCTCGTCGATGCAGCGTTGGAAAAGCTCAATGGCTGCTGGTAGATTGATTTCAACATTGGCATCTTGCGGCCGGGTAAGACCGGCCAGTCGGCGTGCTGTGGAGTACATTCTCGGCATGTTGAAGACTCGCGGTTGATGCGAAGAGGATGGTGGTGAGGAGATGTGATTTGAATAAATATTGAAAATGGTGCCGAGGTTTCGTTTCGGTACACATAGAAGGGTCGGAGATGAAGAGAAACGTCCATTTCCACCGGGCCATTGGACAAGGTTGTTTCCCGCGAATTTTGAGATTTGAGATTTCGCTCGAGGCGTGTCCCAATCTATTTGGCTGTTGTCATACATCTAAACTAGATTCTTGCGATTCTATTGGTGGAAAACAACTGGTATTGTGTCGGATGATAATTCATCTAATATCTGGTCGAGCAGGAAACATAAGTTATCATACAAATACGTCATCATTTCAAACACGTAATCGTGCAGGACTGCAGCTCATACGTTTTATAATCTCGCTCACTGTATCGCTCACGTGACCCTGTTTCAGATTACCCATGCAGGGCGGAAACACCATTTCGGTCCCTCAACACGCGTATCGCCATGCAGCGAATCACCAATCACAATCACGCAATAAAAACGTGGCCGATTTATAAAATATCAGCCGCTAGACATTTGCATCGAGAACATCCCTTGTCCCAACAAGCGCAAGCGCCGTCTTTGCGCAATCGCGCCCGCGATTCATCTGCCTCGCCGCCAAATAGTCCACAATTTCATCCACCTCATTCTCGTAACCGCCACCAAACCCGGCCTCAGCTGCCGCTTTGAACAGCGCCTTTGCACGTTGCTCATCTTTCATCACGCCGCTACACCCAGACAAAAGCATCTCAGCGAGATAGTACATCGCTCTGCAATCTCTCCATTTCTTCACACACGTTTCGTACATCCTCGCTGCAAACGCGCCATCACCGTCGAATTCCGATGTGCCGCGTGCAATCTTCTTCGCGACATTCACTGCATGGAAACAAAACGTGTCGTTCCTCACATGCATGTCGACACTCTTCAAACACAACTCCATCGCTCGCTCGACGTCCCTCGCCACGTCATCAGCGCCAGAGAATAACAGTTCCGCAAGTGCAATCATGCCGTCTGTGCAGGTACCATTCTCAATGCACATTTCGCACAGCTGTACGGCATGGTATGCATCGTGTACGACGCCCATTTTTCCGTGTGCCATCTTGCGTGCAAGCTGCACAATTCTCTCCGTTGCACCACTATTCTTCACAGCTCTTGCGCAGAGCTCCACGGCCGCCGCCATGTCGTTTGCAATACCGGCATCATTCGTGACTAGAATTTCCGCAAGGATCACCATGGGCTCTGCATAATGTTCTCGTTTCTCGATACATAGTTCACAGATTCGTGCCGCTAGTGGTAGGTTCTGAGGTACGTCTGCATCACCGTTTAAAAGCTCGCTTGCTAGTTCTGCTACTCGACAGTGGTCGCCTTTCCCATCTAGTGCAGTCTCGATTAGTTTCAAAACTTGTCCGCGACGTTTTTGCACGTTACTGGTATTGCAGAGAATAAATTCCGCTTGTGCTATCCTCGCATTTGCATTGTTCCTTCGCTTGACGCATATTTTGCACAACTGCATTGCGAGTTGCACGTTCATCTTACCATCCAACGCGCCGACTGCAATCGCACCTGCAAGTTTTATGACGTTTTCACAATGCGTTCCATGCCCGAGACAGCTGACGAGATGAGTATGACAGAGTTGAATAGCTGCATCAAATTCGCATCTAACAGATTCTTCCGTAGCAATAACTATTGGAAGCAGTAACATGGCGTCGAAATCATGTTTCTTATCGATGCACAATTGAAGTAGGCGCTTTGCTAGCGTACCATCTTGCACTTTTATCCTTTCAGAACCCGTTGCCACGTCCTTTGCAAGTTCGATTACACGACCGCAATCCTTGCTCTTTTCAATGATTTTCTCACAAAGTGTCACGGCACGCTCTACGTCTCTCGGGCAACCACGTGCTCCAGACACGAGCAATTCGGCCAGAACGAGCATGGCACATGAATCGTTTCGCTTGTCGATACATATGGTAAGCAGTCTAACCGTAATAGACTCTTCTCTTACTGCATCTGAATCGGGTGTTCCCCATGCGATGTTACTAGCCAGGTTGATTAAGGCAGTACACGAATTTCCAGCATCGATATACTGATTGCAAAGATTCACAAAGCGATCAACATGCACCTGTCTGGATTTTAGCATCTCAGCAAGATGAAACAATGCTTTTAGATCGCTGCGCTTGACGACGCATGCTTCGAGAATTGATACAGCTAATTTGGTACCGTTTTCTATGTGCGGCACCGCAGACGAAGCAGTCCTTTTAGCAAGAATTACCACTTGTCTGCAGTCAAACTGCAACCCAAGATATTTGTTGCATAGCTCAACGACGCTGTCGGCAACATCACTGGTATCTGACGGAAATACGACAAGTATCTCTGCAAGAGCGAGTATGGCCTTTGGATCATTTCGGGTAGAAATACAGATTTGACATAAATTTATCGCGAGTGGAATATCAAAAGTCGATGCATCACGCTTGTCGGCCCCTCCAACCGGTGCATAAACAGACGCAAGTTGCACCACCCGATCGCATCGTGTACTATGTTTCACATATGTCTGCAACAAATTCATCGCACGACCAACGTCCCTCTCAACGCCTTTGTACCTGCCACTGATGAGAACGTTGGCCAGACTGAACAGAGCCGGGACGTTATTCCCTTGTTCAATCGAGCGCTGATACAAATCGATCACTCTAAGATTCAACCCTTCACTATCAGTGCTCTCCATTTCATCGACGAAAATGTCTGCCAACTTGCACATAGCATCAGTATTTCCATCAACGATGCATTTTTCAAGCAACCAAACTGCTCGCGGCACGTCGACACAGGCTGGTACATTGGTATCGACGAGAATTTGTGCAAGATCATACATTGCGCCTCGGTGCTTGTATTTATCGATACAGCGTTGAAACATACGAATTGAGGCATGAATATCCGGCTGAACATTCTGATGGTTGCCTTTTTCAAGTCCAGCCAATCTTCTGGCGGTGATGTACATTGCAGATGCAGCGTTTCGACGCGAAACCATGGCAGGACCTCCGCGATGGCTTCTCGGTGGAGGCGATGGCAGCGAAGCATGTCTTAGGTAGGATTATTGCGTATGGCGGTTTCGGTTGGCATGATGTATAGAGATTGTTGGCCCAAAGTGGATTAAAGATGTTTGTTTCGACACGTCTCGTTGATAGATCCAGTTAATTTTTCAATAATTAATTTAATTTCGGCTGCATCACAATAGAGTGATGATCACTTGGGCCACGGATCAATATCTCCATACGATCTCCAATCTTGTCGTACACAGCCAATTGAATTGAGTAGCCGGCGGCTACTCGGCTGAAGCGATCAGTATCACCGATAGATGGACAAACTGCAAGTTATTTTTAGGCATGCCAATATTTTATCTCAAAATCCACAATTTCCACCATCTTCGACACACGCAACTTGGACCTCGGCTCATCTACACTCGATCACGCTCAACAGATTGCATCAAGTCGGCTCACGATGCCAACCGACGCATCAAATCACTCGCAATCGTCTACCCAAAATGTACACCATGGCTCGTATGCTCGCCGGACTCGAATACGACGAACAATTTCCCGTCCAGTTTAACAACGACGCAGCAATCGATCTATTCCAGCGCAATATCGACGAGAACAACCACATCAACTCCATGTACGATCTCGCCTACGTTCTCTCCTGCGGAGAGCCCGGCGTTGAAATCGACGCTCCGAGAGCTGTCTCCCTGTATGAAACATGCATTGCGGAAAGTAATCATTCACTCGCCATGTATCGACTCGCTTGTATTTTCCGCAACGGAAAGCAACGTGTGCGTAAAAATGTACCACGCGCCGTTCAGCTTTACCAACTCTGCATTGATACAAGTGCAAACGTCGACGCCATGTATGCGCTTGCCGAAATTTTCGCCACAGGCGCGAAGGATGTTGATGTCGATATGCTGCGCGCCGTGCATCTGTATCAGAGATTCATTGATGAGGCTGATGATGTGTTGAACGTCATGGTTAAACTTGTCGCTATTCTCATCTCAGGCTGCGAGGGTCTTGAACCCGACTTGCCGCGTGCTGTGCAGCTGTTTCAAATGGCTGTAGACAAGGACGTTCGTTGCGATACTGTCGTGTATCTTGCCAATGAAATTGCGGATGGTGGAGGTGGTAACAAGAGGGATCCATTGCTCGCCGTGCGCTTATTTCAGATTTGCATTGATCGACGGAATGACCCTGATGCAATGGCCGGTCTTGCGCAGTTACTCGCTGGTGTGCCGGGTGTTGAGAAAGACTCGGCTCGTGTTGTTGATCTGTGCGAGAAACATGTTCAAGTGGAAGATAATTGTTACTCTTTGGTCTGTCTAGCCTTGAATTTAGCGAATGGAGAAGCTGAAGTTGCGCGAGATCCAGCACTGGCTGTTCGAATACTGGAATTGTGTATCAGCCGCAGAAATTGCATCAGATCGGTGATTGCCCTTGCGGAAATACTCGTATCGGAAGCATTGCCAGTAGAGAAGGACGTCGATCGTGCTGTGTACTTGTGCGAGCGATTTCTCGATGAAGACCCCTATTGTTTTCCAATCATTGAACTGGTGCGAAAACTGGCAAACGGTACATTGCACATTGTGAGAAATTTAACATTGGCAATTCAACTATGCGAACTCTGCATTTCCAAGAAAAACGATACGAGCGCTATGGTGGCGCTTGCAGGAATCTTGCTGTCTGAAGCGCCACAGGTCAAGAAGGACACTGCTCGCGCATTGCAATTACTAGAAACTGCCATTGTCGAAAGCTCGTGCTGCAGGGAAGCTGTAGATCTTGCACGGGAGATAACACAGGGTACTTGGGCTATACCAAGGAATCTAGCACTTGCTGCGCAGATATGCGAGATGTGCATCAACAAAAGGAACGAAACAGATGCCATGGTGGTTCTGATAGAAATTTTGGTCACAGATGTGCCGATTTGCGAGATAAACGTTTCTCGAGTATTGGAGCTGTGTGAAATGACCGTAGCGGGCTACTTGTACACCAACGGTTTACTGCATCTCGTGACGCAGATAGCAGAGGGAACAGCAGAAATCGCTAGAAATGCACCATTGGCGATGCAAATGTTCCAAATTGTCATGGATAGAAAACAGAACGGCGCTGCCGTAGTCGGGCTCATGCGCATCCTTATCGCTGGCGCGCCAGGCGTGGACAGGGACATCGATCGTGCCGTTGCGTTGTGCGAAGCGTTTGTCGGTGAATGTATGGACAGTTATTGTGTGGAAGACTTTGCGCGTAAATTGGCGATGGGCACAGATAGCATCGATCGGAATGGTCCGCTTGCGGTGCAATTGCTAGAAATTTGTGTCAAAAACGCTGATAGTTGCAGAGCGATGTACTATCTTGCGCATATTTTGTCAGAGGGAATCGTTGGCGTCGAGGCGGATGAAGTGCGTGCGGCGAGTTTGTATGATCTTGCGGCTGATGGCGGCTTTGACAGCGATGATGAGATGAGTTTGGACGGAATTTGAATCTCATTGCTGCAAACGAGTTGACATCAACTTGCATATGCGACATCTAACAGAGTTACGTTGGTGAAATGACACGGTCCGTTCTTTGCAAACAGCGCGTTTACTCTAATTCACAATCGCTATAGTTATCATCATCATCGAAACTGTCACAATCATTTGTGAACCCCCTCATTGCGGCATCTCTGTACAATTTAGATGCACGAGTCTCATCCATCTCCACCCCGGGAGCACCCACAGACAATAATTCCGCGAGATAGTACATTGCTTTGCTGTTGTTCCCTCTATCCACACCCAGTTCAAACAATTGAACGGCAAGAACAGCATCTTTCATAACGCCGTTCGCTCCCTTTGCAATGTCCTTCGCCAAATCTATCATCCTATCGCACGTAAGTTTCTCCTCTGCCAATATTTCACACAAATCCAGTATACGCTCTATATCTCTTTCCATTTCTGCATCATCGATGACAAATATATCCACCAAAGCGAGCATAGCATCCGGACAATTCAATCTATTGATACATGTCTCCAACAACTGCTTCGCAATAAACATGTCCTTCTCCACTTCTGACGTTCCCGACGCCATCTGCCTCGCAAGGTCCACCACCCCGTAGCAGTACTGACTTTCCTCCATAGATCTCTTGCATAAAAGAACCGCGCGATCAACGTCTTTCTCAACGTCTTGTGCGCCGCATAGAAGCGTAGCTAGATGTACCATGGCGTCTGCATCGTTTCTTTTATCAATACACAGTTCCAGCAGGCGCACAGCAAGCGCTCCGTTTCTCTTCAAATCTGATCTTCCATTAGCAATTTTCTCGACCAGATCGATCAATTTGTAGCAGTCGGCGTTGCCGACAATAGCTTTCTCACACAATGACATCGCTCGATCAATTTCTTGTTCATCATTCGGCCCTTCCGCAATAAGGATTTCCGCAAGTGCTATCATGGCATCTGGATCGTCATTTCTGTCGATACACATTTCACATATTCGCATCGCAAACGCTACGTTCTTCATAATGTCAGTACTGCCGCTGGCAATATCCCTCGCAAGATCTACGACAGAGTAACCCTCACTGGTACCATCCAGAGACCTTTCACATAGTTGGAAAGCACGATCCGTATCCTCGTTGCTCACATTGCCGCATAGAAGAATTTCCGCCAGAGCCACCATAGCTCCTGCATCGTTGCTGGTCTCAATGCATAGTTCACATAATTGTATCGCAAGCGACGTATTGCCCACCGAATCTGCTCTTCCTCCCGTGATAGCTCTCGCAAGTGCGACAACTTGAAAGCAAAATGCGTGATTCTGAACTGACCTTGTGCACAACTGCAATGCACGATCAGCATCCATTTCAATACCGGGTGTGTCGAAAACGAGCATCTCGGCCAAAAACGTCATCGCTTCTGGGTCATCTCGCTTATCAATACATATCTCCAGTATCTGCACGGCGAGTAACGGATCAACATCTCTGGATGCGGTGCCGTATGCGACTCTATTGGCAAGATTAACCACGGCAACACAATCGGTATCCTCACCAATGGCATTTTCACACAATTGCAACGCACGATCAACGTCCCTTTGCACGCTGGGTGGCGCATCAATGAGCATCTCGGCGAGAGCGACCATCGCGTACGGATCATTACGCTTGTCGATACATATCTCGCAAAGCTTGACTGCGAGCGGAATGTCCTTGAGCATATCTGACGATCCGGAAGCAAGCTCGCGTGCAAGCGAAACTACGCGGTAACAATTATTCCCCTCCGCGACAAGAACTTCACACAATTGCAACGCGCGCGACACATCTCTTTCCATACCATGTGTACCGGACAGCAGAATTTCCACGAGATCAAACATGACGTACACATCGTCTCCCTCATCAATACACCTTTGATAGAGCTGCATCGCTCTCGGAAGGTCTCTTTCAACGCCGCGAGCGCCGCGCACAAGAATACCCGCCAGTTGATACATGGCCTCATTATTACACGACGCGTCAATACATTGTTGATAAAGTTGAACGGCGCGTGCGACGTTGCGCTGAACGCCGCTACGGCCGTCGCAAGCCAGTATCCGTGCGAGTTTGTACATAGCTTGCGGGTGGTTAGATTCGACCAAACATTGTTGGTAGAGATGAAATGCACGCGGCACGTCTGGCTTTATACCATTGGCGCCTTCCACAAGGATTTCGGCGAGGTCAAACATGGCGGCGGTATGATTTTGCTCGGCGATACAGCGCTGGAAGAGCTGAGCGGCTGCGGGAATATCGAGGTCGACATGGAAGCCGACGGGTTGCTCTTCGCCGGCCAAAATACGCGCCATGGTGTACATTGTGAGCGGGATTGGTCGAGCAGCAGTTTTCAGCGTCGGGATAATGCGGCGTGCTGCGGCGTTGCGTTGTGGATTGTGGATAGCGTGAAGCATGTGCCAGACGAAGCATTTTGGCGATGAGTGGACTGGGTGTTATGTTGCTGTAAAGCCGGACGAGAAGCAAAGGTGGCATGTCGTGGCGGAAAGCAGCTGGTTCGATGCACGTCATATGGTTGGTGTAAAGTTGGATACTGCACTAGTGGATTTGAATTGTCGCGTTGCATCGCTTGGTTGTTACGCCGTTTTCGTTCGACGCGCACGTCTTCTTACCGCGTTGGCGCTCCGGGTGGAGGCGCTTTGTTCGCCATGACAACATTCGTGTGGAGATGATGTTCTGTCCGTGTTGTCAAGCTGAGAGACGCGGCGGTAAGCGCTGTTGGTGTGTAACGTAATGCATGACGTGATGTACCGCCGGGGGGTACGTAGACTTGCGCGTGTGTAGGCCATAAAATTTTGAGGCATTTCTTGTAAAAATAACCGAGTCGCTTATACACCGACGCGTGATCATCGGTGGCGGTTCTTTTCGCATATCGCTTCAAGTTGAAGCCTTCAACGTTCCGCAAGCAGCGTGTTGCGCTACATTATCCTTGTTGCCACCAACAATGACTTTGTCTGCCGTTTATGGATTTCCTCCAAACAAATCGAAAAAAATGCACCAGCACTAAATCTGTTCACAAAAATGCATTGCCTTGTCACAGGGCCTACACTTGCAGGTGCTATGTTATCATTCGTTTTGGTGCCAGCTCTAAAGAGAATGGAGCCCTCTGCAACCTGACTCAGTGTCTAGAAGCAGATACCAAATACACACCAGCAACATGAAATCTGTCGTTCAGCCGGATCAACACGATACAAAACGAAATGTTCCGGATGATGCTCTGCATGCATAAAAACTGCTGAGATGATTCCATCAAAGATAATGCATGCGACGCATATTTTGGCTCGCATAGTATAGTACAAGACCAGCTGTACACATGAACGCATTTTGGCAGCCGAGAATGTTCATAGTTGGTGAGGAGAAGGACGCCAATTTCGCACTGCATCTGCGAAACGGTTATCGACGTGGCTGTCGAATGCGGAACAGGAGAAAGTGTTACACTGAAAAGTTGTTTTTTATCAAGCGGACTTGCGCCATGAGAGAAATAACTGGAGCGTGTAACAAGAGGCGCAGTGTATCACTTGCTATTGAAATATTGAAAACGGAGACCGTTGATGCTCGACTATCACAGTTATATAAGTTGTGTACATCTGACGATTTGGATGGCACGGTGAATAAGCTAGTGACTAAAAGGTCAGGGAAGGATACATTTTGATGCAAATAGTCTGGCCAGAATTCTCTTTCTGCTGCTCCTGAATGAAGTCACAGATGTCGCTCTTGCAATGGCCATTGAGACGGAAACCACGTTCGCCGCACAGGTAGAACATCTTGGACGACATTTGCGAGGAATGTGAAGCTTGCAATACAGGTCTGTGAGAAATCCGGCGACACAGTTTATGTTGCTAAACGAGAAGTATGTCTACGAAACTTGCAGACGTAAGCCAATTGCATGTCTTGATGTTTACTCTAATAGAAATTGTGATTGCGGGTCCACCAGACATTGAGGGCGATTTCGACCGTACATTAGAATTATCAACGAGTCACCTCAGTCATACCGTAGTTTATTCTGCACACAAGTTGATGGTCCTTGCGAGAATTCAAAAAAAACGCCCCGCTGGCAACGGATATCCTCGAGCTTTGCATAGACAAGAAGAATGACATGGATGGCAAGATTGTCATGACTGTCGTTGGTATATGCGATATGATTTAACATGAAAGGAGTTGGAGTTGTCATTTTGTGAGCAGATTTCTGATCACACGAAATGCTACAAAATGGCATAATACACATTTGGGTCTAGTCGGTTTTTCCGGCAACACACATTAACTGCTGCCTTGCACACTGGAGGTTTTTCGATTTGGCGACAGATCACGTTGAGAGCACGTTGGCAGACTGAGTTTTCATAAAGAGTGGTGTTTTGCGCGCTACATTCGTACACTTGAGCAGACAATATGTGCTGGATGATCCAGGGAGGGACTGAATACAGTCAAGAAAAAGGGAAGAGACATATAAAAACCATGCTGGCATGTGTGATGCACGCAGACGAGCAATTGAGATGTATTTCGGATTGTTATGGAACAAGAGTGCAACAAAAGGAAAGAGTGTGTATTGTTGTCAACAAAACATGTTCGAAAAGCATATGGTGCTCCTTGGAAAGTGCAAGCGATACCGAGACAAGATTTCACAGCGTCTTGTCGATATCATTGCTGCCGCCGTGTCAGAGCGACGCGTACTGAGAAAGTTTATAGCGAGCCAAAGATTAGTTACATAGTTGCTCGCGTGGAAGATGGTGAGCGAGTACAGAACGATCGACGGCTGTTATTACAAGCGATCCTGTTTGACAGACTCCGTTTTCCGTGTAATCGCGCATCGACACGGCTCCCCTTCCATCTCCCGTTTCGTTCGACAAATAAAATAAAAAATTAGGCCATGCCATATTTTTCTAAACGCTATAATTCAAGGCAGTACACATGTATGTTCTCAACTGGAGAACACGCCCCGGCTGATAAGCTTTCCAAGCTGCGAAAGAACCATTAAGAAACTGACAAGTGTCCCGATATCAAAATGTTGCTATTCGAAGCATCCACACATGGCTTTCACGGCGATTAAGCGCATATCTCGCTAACTGCTATCATACGTAAAGTCGTTGCACCCCGTCAAGATACCACGCCCGTCCTTTCACATACATCATTTCATCGCAAGCCAACCCTTGCGTTGCTTAAGCCAAACATCCCAGCTGCTGCACACGATTGTGCATGTATGCCATAGCGAGAAGACTGGCAGGTTTCCAAGTTGACAACGACCTGCCAGTTTGCACAGACGTTCATGCAGCCGTCGATTTACTGCAACGATGTATTGACGAACATAACCACTTCAATGCCATGCTCGATCTTGCCTTCATACTTGAGAGCGGACAATATAACTTTAAACCCGATGCCTCACGCGCTGTCGCCTTATATCATATATGTCTTTCCGAGGCCAATAGTCTCGATGCTATGTACCAACTGGCAGATATATATGCAAACGGCAGAATTGGTGTTGCCAAAAATCCTGCACGTGCACTTCATCTCTTTCAAAACTACTTGAAACAAGCTAATGAAGACGACCCCTATGCTCTCTTACAGCTCGCCAATCTACATTCGACGGAGACAGATGAAACAATACGAAACATTCCGCGTGCAATTCAGCTGTACGAAACTTGCATCCAAACATACGAAGATAGCACCGCGATGTATAACCTAGCCAATATATTTGCAGACGAAAGCTTCCACCTTCAAGATTTTCCTCGTGCCGTTCAGCTATATCAGGCTAGTATTGACCACGAGCAAGAAAATTTTAAGGCCATGCAAGCACTTGCACACATTCTTCTAAACGGGGCTCCGGGCGTTGACAAGGACGTTCCACGAGCCGTCGCATTATACGACATGTGCGTTCTCGCCGTCGATGATATGCAACTATATCTCAAACTCGCAAGGCTGCTTATAGCCGGCAAACAGGGCGTTGAAAGAGACGTCATGCGCGCTGTACACCTTTGTGATGACTATCTCGAGATATCGTACAGTGACGTACTGTCTGTTATTGAAATTGCAAAAGATGCTGCGCTCGGCACTCCAACAGTTGTGATGGACCGAGAAGTTGCCATCTGTTTGCTTGAAATTTGTCTCCATGCTGATGGCAATGCAGATCCAACATGTATGGGATATCTTACGGAGATTTTACTCGCCTGCTCGAAAGATGAAAAAGTTGCCGGTAGAATGTTGTATTTATTCCAGCAGTTTGTCAATCAGGGATGGGATTGTTGCTCCGTTGCCGATGTTGTGAGATTGAAACTTCTTCACACTCGAGATGTTGCCTGCGACGTCTCAGTTGCTGTGCGATTGTTGCAGATTTGTATCGATTTTTATGGTAATGAAACTGGCGCCGTTACTGTTCGTTCCGAGGTTTTACACCTTTATCCAAGCCACGATTACCAGGCTGGGCAATTTTCATTTGAATCCAGCGCGGTATACTTCTGATATCGTTGCTTATGTGATGAGTAACTCGCACGATTTGACACATGCTTGTCAACTTCAAATATTTGGCCACGTAAAAAATTGATCTGAGGTGAATCACACCCAGCTAAATTCATTTGTCCGCAAAACCAACACTGAATAGATCTGTCCTCATCGAGAATTTGTGCGTTGGAGACAGTAGGAGAAAATTGTCTACTTCTGAAATTCTAGTTTAGCATTACGTTGGTGTACATCTTCATCTTGCTTTGATGATATGTACTGAATGATAAAACATGCGAACATGAATCCGTTCATTATAGTAAACTCATTACATTACAAAATTACTGTACCCTTCTCGAAACCGTCAACTACGTCATCTCCGATCTCTCGAAGAAACCCAATATGGCCGCCTCCTTCACGCATTGATAGTTTGTAAAATCGGGATTTCAATGCAACATTTTCATCCCTACACGTGTGACACTCGCTGCATCCTCACTACTGGCATTTGGATATCGCATCCTACTCGAAAAAAATACTCCTACAGCCAGCTCGTCTGAAGAAACTAATCTCCATATCGAAGACACTGTCTTATCCGATGAGAAATCATCTCAGATGCGCAGTTAGGTCGCCCTACCGCCGTCATTGCGGCGGATAGTCCCGCCACGAGACTAAAATCTAGTGCTAACATTATGTATTTAATAGAGACCAACAAGGCAAAACCTAGAGAAAGGAGATAGAACACTGCAAAAACCAAGAAGACACATAGTGCACCACCAAAAATCCGTCCCCGTCCGTGTGTTCAATCACGGCATCGCTCCGCCTGCGTATCGATTCGTAGGATTTTGTTCGAAGGAGACGAGGCTATCACTCCTAATCTAAACTCTACCTTTGACACTCACTGAGAGTGACACCCCGGCACACACGTGGACATCGTAACCCGAATTTGCCACCCCGTTAAACCGTCACGCATCACACGTTCCATTGGCACCAAATTCACGCCAGTGCTAACTCTCTTGGAATCTTCAAGCGCATTTGACATGCAACCGTATCCCAGAACCTCCTTTACAATAAGGTACCAAGGATTGGTGAATTTCCCACGTTTCGAAACAAGCATACTGACCAAGATGTTGACGACAAATAAGGACACCGATGTGAATAATAGAGGGAGAATGTCAACAAGAGGTCGAATGGATGACACTTGAATTGGACATTCTGCTACTAGTTTCCTCCGGAAAACGTCATATGTTCTTTGCCGTTCGCCTACCTTTTCTATGGCGAATATAAGGCGTAGAAAGAACACCATTTCTGTAGCAGAACGTATGTCTAATTTGGATTGGCACTCTTTGTTCACTTCACCAGTGATACCATTAATGATTCCAATCCCAGGTTCTATAGGTTTTGTGGAGATCAATTCGCAGTTTCACTTGTAGAGTCTAGCTAAATGTACTAATGCAAAAAGAAAATGCTCCGGCATGATTGAATCACTCTCGATTGAGTGCATTGATCTTCCCTCATTGTCCTTCCATACAAAGATCGAATAAAAACCTGAGAGATTTTGCTCTTGCTGTATTCTCTAGATGAAGCCCCCGTCATCATGAAACTCTATCTTGAATAGGAACGGCCTCACTTGATTACTGAAATAGGCAGGACTTAAGAAAGTGCAATATTCGAGCGTAGATTTCGTTGAACTGAAAGAAGTTCTGAGAGGCACATTGACACAATAGAACTCCGGACCATATTTGTTGGAGCTTTGAGATGAGTTGATAGCCACTCGGAAAATTATGGTCCGTCCCAACTTTTCAGACTCGCTTACTATTATTATGACTGCAATTGTACCAAGCATAAAATATGTCCTTCCGCTTATTATGGCCTTGCCCATGACGGTGAATAAGGATTGTTACAAATCCTAGCGTTGAATGCGGAACAACTTGGAATCCACATATGATTTCATCAACTGTGTATTAGATTAGTATCGCTCATGTAGTTTACAACTCCCCCAAATTTGCGAAACAATGTGTTGACTTCCTTTTTTCTTGTCAGCCGCTGCTGTTTCATATTTGACTGTGAAAGCTCCATCTAGAATACTTCCACAACCCGTGTAAACCCCTGTTAAATGCTTGTTTCTCAGCGTTGCAAATGTTTCGCCCTCTCTCTTCCTCACATCCACACCAATGGCCATTACAGACCCTGTAGATGTCACTCCGGCTTCCACCTTTACCTCCTTCCAGTTCCAGAGTGAAACGCTAAACATCTTGATCTCCTCCACTCCCATTTCTCTCATTCTCTTCAATCTCACCTCAATCGTCTCCAAAATCATCTAGCAAACACCTCACTTTCATTTCCCCTTTATTTCGTTTCGCAGATTCATACTCTATGAAGCTTGTGATGGCCCCGTACTCATTCTTTCTTGGTTGAGGGGAACCTATGGATTTCATGAGAAGTGCTGGAAACGTCATGAACAGCGCGTCTGTCCCTCACTGCTGTTTTGGCCGATAAGTTCTCGACTGTTTCTATTGATGGTAACAATTAGCTCTATTGTGATAACTATTCCACGGAAGCAAATTCTTTCTGGACGCAGTGACGGAGACTTTCGTTTGCTTCGAGGTTCATTGGGAAGTTCGAAACCTATTGAGATGGATAGAAGTCCTTTCTGTGTAGGTGTGCCTCTGGTGAACCAGCTTGATAGGGCTATAACTAGTTTAGATTTTCTGAACAGTATCATTCCCATCTGGTCCGAAAAGGATCCGAAGGTTATGCCATTAGTGGCATTTACAATATATTTTCGTGACGGCTTTGTTTGGTATATGCTTTCCGGAAAGGGGGAGATAGAAGGAATGAACCCCTTTCTGCAATGGAAACCACCAGGAGGAAATACTATATTATCAGTGCTTGCAAATGATTTCGGGGCAGATGATCTTCATCGCTTGACGAGGGATGGTGTTACAACGCTAAATCCCGATTGTGTACTGAGGGAAACAATGGGTGTGGAACATGAAGTAGAGAACACCGAGATGAAACGTAATTTCATTTCGAATTGCAGCTTTCTGCCATCCGAAATGATCTCACAATTGGCATCATTCATTGCTTCATCTCTGGAGCTACAGAAAGTCGATGAGCCTCAAGCTCGAATTAATGCGTCCAGCGGAAATATGAGCACGGGCTGCATCATCGATGTATCAGTAAGCCATCCAATTGTTAACATTCTACCTTTGTGCGTTGCTCTCATTATAACGTGTCTTCTCCAGGTTACAATTACCATATTGTTTTGGGAAAATGGGAATATTGTCAACAGCTCGTACCACATAATTAAGGAGGTTCTCGGACAAGACTTCTTGTCGAATGCGCTCCAAGATTCCACAGCGCCAGTTCTAGGTCGAAATCGTGTTGCGCTGCAGCGAGTGGTTCGTAGTGAAAACGGGCATGTATGTTTTGTGACACATGAGGATGATATAACGACGGAGGATTTTGATAAGGTACTGTGGTATGCAACTCCAAGAGCAAGCCAGCTTTTGAGCAATAGTGCTCGGGGTCTATTGGTCCATCTGTTTCATTATTATAAGCTGCAGTAGTATGTATACTATGTGACGGAGGTATAAAGCCAATGGAAACTGACCGTCATCAATGGTACCCTCGTCGGTGAATCGTCCAGATAGCTGACCAGTTGACAGTGGAATCTCAAAATTTGATCCGTGACAATGTTAACCTCAGTAGAGCAAATTTCCACGTAAAATCACCCGCGGCGCCGTTCCAATGTGAGCGACGAAGAGCACACAAATTGGTCACCCACCGGCCTGGCGCAATATACCATCATGTAAGATGTACGGCGAAGACTAAACGTACAAAATGATATGTGTACTAATGCACCAACGATTTCATCAGGTGTGTCAACCGCACAACATACAGCCCTCTCATGTGCGCCCAGTTGCGCACTAATGCCGCTCATTGGCACACCGAACTATTCCGACATACCGGCTCGTCATCACCCAAGCTTCCACATCCGCTGCTCGACACCTACGCCCAGCAGTCACCCGTTTCTCCCAAATTACTGTCGGCTCACAACTCCTGCTCTTCACCGACAGTGAGGACGTCAGACGACTGTATCACCCTCACGAAGGGGAATATTAAGCAATGTCCACATACACTCAAACCTGTCATGATAAGCCGCATCTCTGTGTTGCATCGCTGTTCATAGCGCTATCAACCTTTGATCAGGCACCTGTCCTTAAAACGGCCAGTGCTCGACGCTTTCTTCCATCCAACCGCTCGAATGATTGCCCCTTCGCAACGCTTTAGTATAAATAGCTCCTGCCTTCCAGCCGATACAGTAGTTCGCCACACCTTTACCTCCACATCCACCCCGTCGTAAACTAACCACTACTTCTCAGCAACTCACCACCCCGCTCTCTTCAACATGTATTCAATGGCATGCAGACTTGCTGGCCTTGACCGCGACGAGCAATTCGAGACCGCTTTCGACCAACTGGCCGCGGCTCAGTTATTCGAACGATGTATCGCCGAGAAAGACAGTTTTCATGCCATGTATCAACTCGCTGGCATGTTGATCTACGGATCCAAAGCAGTGAAAGCGGACTCTCAGAGAGCTGTGCAACTTTACCAACGATGCATTGTGGAGGGTAATCACATGTACTCCATGTATCGTCTCGCCGGCATACTGTCCTATGGAACCGCCGATGTCAAATCCAATGCTCCTTTGGCCATTCAATTGTACGAGACTTGCATTCAGATGTGCGATTACAGTAATGCAAAGTGGAAATTGGCTGAGATGCTTGAAAGTGGAGCGGAAGGCATTGAAAAAGATGTTCCGCGTGCGATGAAGTTGTACTACACATATCTTGATGAAACTAGTGATGCGGATGTCATGCTTCACTTGGCAAAGATAATCATTGACAATCCACATGGAATGAACATTGATCTTTCTGAAGCCATGCAACTATGCGAGAGGTCATTGGATAACGGAATCGAATGCTATGAGGTATATTCCCTCGCCAATGATGTTGCAGCCGGTGACGAGCTGGCGCAGAACATCCCACTCGCAATCCAGCTTTATCAACTTTGTGTGGTTAGATGTAACTACACTTTAGCCATGCTAGCCCTTGCCAAAATCTTCATCTTCAATACACCAGGCGTAGAGAGGGACGTTGGGCGCGCGGTGTGCCATTGCGAAGATTATCTTATAAGCAGTGGCGACTGCAAGGAAATTGTAGAAATCGCCAAACAATTCGCTAACGATGAATTGGAGATTGAAGACAGCAGGTCTGTGGCTGTCAAGCTGTGTCAATTATGTATCGATATGTATCACAACTTGGACGCAACAATTCTTCTGGCTCAAATCCTTGTTACCCGTACCAATGATGTAAAAGCCGATACTGACCGTGCCCTTCAATTATGCAAGGTTTACATAAATGGAAGAACAAGCATGAGCAAAATACTAGATCTTGCCGAAAGAATTTCTCTGGGAACTGGAAGTATCGAACGGAATGTATCGCTGGCTATCGAGATATGCGAGCTGTGCATTGAACAACGAAACGACCCTCTTTCGATGGTCAGCCTGGCAGAAATGCTTATATCTGAGGCACCAGATTTAGAAAGAGATGAGCAGCGCAGTTTAAAGCTTTGCGAAAAGAGTCTTGACGAGAATATTTCTGCCAGATCTGTCATCTATCTGGCGGAATTGGTCGCTAATGGAACAGGAACAATCGTGAGAAACGTCGAACTAGCAATTGAGATGCTAGAATTGTGCATCCGTAAAAGGAATGATACTGAGGCCAAAATGGCTCTTGCGAGCATCATTCTGCGTGGAACACCGGATGGTAATGACATCCGCAAGGCAATCCTACTGTGTGAATCGAGTATGAATCAAGGTATGGGCTGCAGGCAGGTCGCCGAGCTAGCGGAGCAATTGGCGAGAGGAAGTCCACAATTAGTTCGCAATGAGGGCATTGCGATTCAATTGTTTGAAATGTGTATTACACGCGAAAATGACGGGCAATCGATGATGACCTTGGCGGAAATGTTATGTTGTCGCACAAACGACAATGCGCACGACGACAAGGAACGAGTAGTTGATTTGTGCAAAAGAAGTCTGGAGGGAAATGAAAGCTGTGAAAGGATCGTCAATCTGGCCAAATGGATAGCGCGAGGCACATGGAATATAGCGCCAAATATAAGGTTGGCGAAAAGATTGTGTGAGATGTGCATTGAAAGTTGCACAGCACCGGATATACCTTTGGCGTTTATTACACTGGCGGAAATCGTGCTGATGCGAGATGCCAACGGGGGGAGAGACATTGGGCGTGCTGTAAAATTATGCTCGAAGTGTGTGGTGCACAGTCGATTCTGTTCGTTGGTGATGTTTCTGGCCAAAGATTTGACTCGTGGGACGATCTATCTGCCGAGAGACGCGCCGCTGGCTGTCAAGTTGTTTGAAATGTGCATCGCGAAAGAAAAGTGTCCGCAAGCGATTCGTCCCTTGATCGAGTTGCTGAAGACGGGCTCTATCGGAGTGGAACAAAACATAAAACGCGTGATCGAGTTGAGACAACTCTTCAGACAACAACTCCTGAGGGCGTCTGTTTAGAAATGAACAACTTTGTAAATCGTTTCACTTTTCCTTCTTTGAAATTACGTCAAATGGACACTTGTCACTGCTTCCTTTGTAGTTTCTCAGACTAGACACGCGGTTCACCTACATCGCGACTCGATCACTCGTTTATCTCAAATTAGATGGAAACACATCTTCCAGAAGTGATCAACCCGTTCACCACTGGCCCGTCTGTTCTCCAACTTGCACAATGTCATCGCCTCTCCGCTGGACTGACGCTGAGATTCTCGCCGTCTGCCAGGCCACCCTCTCCTACTTGCATGGACCCTCCCCTAAACAAGAAACAAGGGGCGCAACAGTTCTCAAATCATACAAACTCTTGTTGAAGGACCAAGCTGGACAACATCAACAGCGATCTGTCGGCGCCTTGCGTCATAAAAGTGACAAAGTGCTCTTCGCGTGCCGAGCATTTGAACAAATTATATCTGCCATCCAGCTTCACTTCCCGCAATATTCTAAGCATGATGGCTTACTAAGGGCTGCAACTGCAGTTTACAATTGCCGTGCAACTGCTTCCACGGCCAGAAAATATTTTCAAGACTCGCAAATCGACACTGGAAAGCCATTTCCATTCCTGCACTGTCTGCGAGGTCTCAGAAAATCCAAACTGTGGGAAACCCATCTTGCCTCTTGTACTGAAATTGCAGAAGTAGAGAAAAAAGAAGCAACTATATCACCTCAATGTATCTCAACCCATTCCAAGAAGATAGAGAAACCTGTTCGAAATCGGCGCTCACCCGCTTCTTCACTGCCGTCTCGAAACAAACTTAAAAAACCAACCGAGGTGAATCATAGTACCAGTTCTACAGAACAAATCAAACCTGAGAGTCCCAAGTCTGGAATCGATCCAGACCCATATGGCTTTCTTCTCTTCTCAGTTCCAGGGACTAGTGATTCCCTGCGAGCGAGATATGTTGAACTTTTACAACGCAAGGCAATTGCCGATCTAGAAAAAGAACTTACCGGAAACACACAAACATGAATTTGGCCTCTCAAGTGATCGACACCAGATGTTGAACCAAATTTGATCCTTCGCCTGCTGATGATGAATACAGTTGATTTGTTTGCACTTTGAGCTGTTCCTACTCTAAAATGAGTACAATAATCTAATCTTGCAAACATATCACAACATCCGATCAACCTTTACAAGCTCCAGTTGATTCAAGCCTTTCCCTTTCTGGAGAACGTAGTTGAAAGCCAGTGCTTCGGTAAAGTGTACCCCTATTATAACCAGCTACACCTCTGCCGACTTTCATCCGCCTGTTCCAGAACACAATCCCAAACTTTAGAAGTTCATATTCAGCCACTATTGCCAAACTGTACCTTGCCGTCATGCGTAGCCAGCCCGATTTTCGCCGGGCACATCATATGCCGTTTGGGCAGCTAGACGGATGTCTGGTGCTTTTGAACGTTGTAACGTTCTTTACTTCGTGTCTTTGCCGGGCCAATATGCAAGATTACAGTAAAAAAATGGGGCAATCTTGCATTTGGATGTTCAACAATTGATCCGAACACTTCTCTGCCAAATATTGGTGAATGCCAAACGATTTCCTCCCCACATCGCAACTTGTATTGTGCGTCTATTCATAAAGGATGATGTAAAATGAGGACGGTATCTTCGATTAGCGAAACTTAGCGAGGAAATTTAGTGATCGCTCACTCGTTGCAACGATTGCTTCTGTGTGACAACACAAATTGTACTTCGATGGGCCACGAAGCTTTTGTAGTGCACTGATGCTAATGGAATCAGAAGAGACTGATTAAGCAGACATGCAATTGGTATGCGACGACACAACTCGCAAAATTGTTTCGAATCGGGTAAGGATTCGCACAGAGAGCGAATCGCAGGCACAATTTCGATCGAACAGGCACGGGGATTTTTTTCTCCGATGAATCAATTCTTGTGCTCTGCTACCTTGAGTTCATATTGCGGTTGACGAGAATCTTTAGACGTCTGTCATGCAATTCATCCTGAGTCGTCATATCACTTCGCGCAAAATTGCTTTCTGAAACCATTTTAAGAATTGCAGAAGCGTGCTCTCCTGTGATTATGGTCGGATCCCCTGTGATGAATCAAACAGTGTATGAAGAAAGTTCCTGACGCTCTGCCAGTAGTATCGCATAAAATTGTTCTGTTGAGGTGGATATTTAATGTTGGCTTTTCTCCATTATAGCTTATGACCATACTTCCGTGGTTCTTTCCGAATGTGGTTGAAATGCTTAGATTGCTTCCTGAAGTGCATATAACGGTCACCAGCTCGTCTATTAGGCCCACGTTTGCATTTCGTCGACCTTCAGTCCATCATTTTCGCATTGCAGCTTATTCTGATCTTCATTTTCCTTGCTCCATCTACTGCTGCACAAGAAGCTACACACAAACAAACTACAGATGTGTAGGCAATAAACTTTGGAAGATGGGAATCGAACGGTGATATTATTTTCAATATGGGTTATTGAAATGAAGAAACAGATTGTGCCATCAAAGTATGGTGTAGTGTTCGTGCGAGAAGTCACCATGGCTACATGCGCAAAATTGATCACTATGAACATATCACAATTCGCTACAACAAATAATATCATTTAGTCTGAGGCATGATACAGTGTCCCACATTCATACATACATATAATTTTTTTTGATGGGGTAGGTTGATGTGGAAGCAGAAGAATTCATCGATGATTATGGGAGAAGTGACACTGAGAACGATTTGTGCCTTGGTTGAAGAAGAGACGAAGGGAGTAGGCAACTTTGTTGGTTTTTTGTGGGTGGCATTAGTTTATGGTTTTTGCGCTACTAGATAGTACGCGTTCCGAACAAATTTTTGCGATGCGGAGTGTGTCTTATAGTGATGCGTGTTTGTATTAGTTTGCCAATGTATGGCTTTTAAAATGATTCTCAGCGTACGATATGTGATAACCATGAGCAGATGGGGATTGATCTTAGTCTGCAACATGAGAGAGTATGAATGACGAACGATGCACTTCTGGAATATAATGGAGTATGTTGCATAACGTGATTGGGGATGATTGATACGTGAAGAACATATGGGGTAAATCTCTGCGAGCATGGGACTTTTGTTATTATTTGATCCAGTGACGACTTCTGCACAATTGTTGTCGCTTAACCTCAGAACATTAGGAAATCATGGACTAGGATGAAGCAACTCATTGATGTACACACATGTGTCGGTGACGTACAGAAAATAGTTCTATTGAAGATTCATGGGCAGAGACCCATGCCATCCACGTTTTTTTGATGTCCCGATACAAAGGCGGTCATGATAGCCTGCAGGGGTTACAGTGTGAACCGCGATGAAAGCGTTAAGAATCTACAATATGATTGGCTAAACGAAATTCATCATATATGATAATTCTTTCCTGCGGTAGCTCTCGCCAATGGCGAGTCATCCTTCGCAGATTGCATCTGCAAGAGTAGTATGACAATGCACGTAACTTTCTGTGCTCCGTGAAGGTGCCGCCGCCGCCAGTTTGACGCAGGCTATAATATTAAATTTAGTTCAGGGCGTTGACATCATGAGCTCAGCCACTCACTGTTACGTTTCCAACAACGTCCGTATCGCTCCACTTCCGTGTGAATACGGTGCTTGTATTATTCAGCACCCACTCCATCAACACGCAGGCCTCAATATTCCAACATCAGCGCTTCTGAGATGGTCGTTTCGACCATTTCAGTCCCAGATAACAAATAGTTCTAGATCTTGAAGTCTCGTCATTTTCCTCCCGTCGAAATGGAATCATCGCGCGCTCTACAGCTCGCTTTCAACGACGTTTGTGGTTACTGTCGAATCGAAGTACTTCATGATCCCTCAGGTATGGAAAAGGATGTTGTACAGGCTGCGTACATATTACAAAACGTGGAAGCTAAGCGAAGAGGCGGTCAATTGGTTATGGCGAAGTTCACGGAAATTTTGATGCAGGTGTCCGGGTTCGATGGGCCAAACGTGCTAGAGGCTATTGGGTTGTGAATTTGTGCTTCGTTTTCTATGAATATCTTCTGCCCCGTTTCGCACTTGGACTGAGCTGTGATTCTAGCGAAATATATTGTGCATAGAAACGACGGTGTTCAAAGGGTATTGCTCTTGCTAGGTATTTGTGCGAACTTTGTATATGGTTGAGAAATAGTTATTGTGAAGTGTAAATTTGTACGCTGCCAGAGATCACGCAAAGTGGATCCCCTGACATTTTCAGAGATGCGTCCAGGGTGGAACGTTCTTTCTCTAGTAAAGTTGGGAAGGGCGTTTCCGGCGGAGTACGTCGGAAATACCATTCAGCGACAGAAAAAATTTGAAGTCAAAAAACATCCTTTCCCTCTACCCTGGTAGATCACGCCCAATCACGATCTAATATCATTTGCGTACAGATCTTCGCAGCTGCACTGTCGGTGCGCCCTGGCCGACGCCGTTTAACCGCCGTTTTGATCAGAAAGGATGGGCAGCGACGCAGCCTGTGCTGCCATGATGGCTATGCACAGTCACACTGCACCGGCGCCGACGTAGCACGTTTGTACGCCGGTGTATAGCGGTGAATTACCACACGGTACCAGCCCTTTAAATAATACCACCGAAACAGCCGAACCTTTCCTCGTCGAATGCATTGGCCGCCGCTCGCATCCTTTGCTTCCACTTCTGGCTCGAAGCTCAATCAGAGCGTTCTAACTCACCGACTTGTCGATTAACCAAACCACCATGTTTTCCATAGCAATGCGGATGGCAGGCTACCAACAAGGCATGTGGGGGGAGGAAGATGTTGAGGTTGACGAAGATTACCCTGCTGCCGTCGCGTTGTTCCGCCGTTGCATCGAAGAAGAGCATAGCGTATCTGCTTTGTACTTCCTTGCCAACATACTTGTTGACGGCAAGCCGGGCGTTCCAATGGATGCGCCCGCTGCCCACTCTCTCTATTTACAATGCATCACTCAAAGCCAAAACAAGGGTGCCCTCTTGAAACTGGCCAAGTTGATGCAAGAGGGCCGACCGGGCGTACCAGCAAACACTCCGCTTGCAGTAACCCTCTACGAAAATCTCTCCAATGCCAAGTTGATGGAAATACGCGTCGAAGCCATGTACGGTCTTGCAGATATACAAATTGAAAAGGGGACTGTCGAGGGCTTTCGCACGGGCGTTGGTTTATTCCAAGCTTGCATCGACATGGGTAGAACCGAGCAAGCAAGCCATTTGGGTGCACTACTTTTAGCCCATATCCATAAGTCCGAACGAGACGTTCCTCGAGCGCTGCGAATCTTGGAAACTTATTGCGATACGCTGCCGGAAATTTTCGAAATCATCGGACTTGCGCAAGAAACTTGCACAAATGAACCGCATTTACCTGAAGACGGGCCGCTTGCTATCCAACTACTACAAATATGCATGGCCAAATCAACACACCCCATCATCCGTTTCACGCTGGCCAGGGTGCTCGCATCAAAGACTCCAGGTGTTGTGGAAGACAGACGTCGCATCTTGGCACTATGCTTGCACTATGTTAATATGACAGGCAATTGTACGCGTGTTTCGCTGTTTGCTTTGGAGGTAGCCAGAGGCATCAATTTCATGAAGAAAGACGAAAAGCTTGCTGTCAGTCTATGTCGAAACATGCTCAACATGCCAGATAAAGACGTCGTGTTAGTCATTCTAGGGCGCCTTCTGTGCACCATTGCACCAGAGTCTGGTCGAGATGTTCGACGTGCCCGCCTGCTGTACCTCTACTGCGTCGAGGCTGAGATTCCCTGGAATAGGCTGAAGAAATTCGCCAAGGAATTGACCATAACCAAAAGCGGCTCAATGACGGATCCAAGACTTCCAATGAAATTGTGCGAACTTCACCTCGCAAAAGGCAATGATCCATGTATTCTGGTCGCAATGGCAGAAATGCTCATTTCGACCAAGGCGCTATTGGACATCAACGCCAGGGTTTCAATCGAGTTGTGTGCAAAGTTCTCCAAACTGCAACCCAAATCCAAACTTGCAGTGCAACTGGCTACGAAGCTCTTCAAAGGTACTGAAAAGGTTATGCGGCATCCAATGTATGCTAGACAAATTCTTGAAACATGTATGAAGGACGACAATGTAGATGCGTTCTTGTCCTATGTTGAAATGCTGGTGACAGATATACCTGCGTGTACTCCAGGCCATGGGATTTCTATACTGCAATGTCGTTCATTTCTGGAGCGCAACGCAGACCCGAGCGTGACGTCAGCGCTAGCGAAACTATTGAAAAATTGCAATGTCCAGGAATGGATCCCCGCGTCATGGTTGGCAAGCAGTCTACACGAAATGTGCATCAGCTTTTCGAAAGACGCTGAAGCGATGATGTCGTTAGCGGAAATGCTGAACGTAGAGCAACAACAAACCGAGGAAAGAATTGAGCGTGTTGTATCGCTGTGCAAACAATCACTGAATGCCGGTGTTGCATGCGACAGAGTGCTGAATATTGTTCGCACGATGATCGCAGAATCAATAGCACCCAATTTAGCGGCGGCTAGAGAGATTTGTGAAATGTGCATAGCAGAGAGAGATGACGCAGATGCCAAGATAACGCTAGCGGAAATGGTGTTGATGGAGGCGTGCGGCACAGACATTGCGCTGGATAAGCAGCTAATTCTGGAGCTGTGCAGGAATGTACTAGTAACGGACGCGTTGTGTGATAGAGTTGTGGATCTTGCTCGCAGGATTGCAGACGCCGTAAAGTCTGTTGTAAGAAGTGTACCGCTGGCTGTGCAATTACTTGAAATGTGTGTCGCGAAGAATAACTATAGAGCGATGTACCATCTATCAAAAGTACTCGCGGAAGGCTGGGATGATTTTGAAACTGATGAAGTTCGTGCAGCTCAATTGTTGCAAAGGGCTACCGTTGGTGGTGTTGATGCAGATGCCGAGGATTTTTATATCAAGATTTAATGATGGAGTGGGTCTATGGGGAAATGTAGTAGCATTAGCAGTAAGTTGGTGTGTGGTAATTGATTCGAATGTTCGATGGCATTGTCGTGAAAAGACCAGCTTGTTAGTGTGCGTACAGTAAATTGAGGGCACGAAATAGAGGTAGATTCTAAGAGTTGTGGGTCGCGTTCATTGCTAGCGATAGTGCTGATAATTTGATACAAATCGCTAGTCTCCATAAGCTACAGAGCAATACTTGGTTCATTGTTGTCATTCATTATCACCTTTGATGACACGGAGCTTACAAGCCTTCAGCGTGATGAGTATCATTTAATTATTCGCAAGATCATTTTTGTACATGTGTTCAGAAACCTATCCTTGCTGTTGAATTGCAGTCTCTGAGCGACTTGCTGGTATGAACGAATGAGGTAGATTCTGTTTGCAGAACAAATCATTTGTTACACACATTTTGCAGAAGCGCGGAAGACCTGGTAGTTGGCAGAGACGAATATAGAAAGAGTCGAGAGCTTAATTGTCATAATGTAAGGTAATATCTTCAACCGAACATCCAAGCATTGTTACTCTCCCGCCGACACCTACATAAGTAGCAATGTGTCATTGTTCACGAGTTGCGGTATCGCAGCAATGCTGAATACTTTCATCGTAGGATACCAGTTTATCAACCCGAATTCATAAAAGGTTATGGCAGGCGTTCGCAACTATGTAGTTTGTGTGTTGGTTCTTTCTGCGCCCTGAACATGGTTCCAGAATACAGTCCGTGTTTTGCGCTCCCAGTATGCTCGAAGGCACGACGGAATGCGATCATGTCTGGGCAGATGGCGTACATGAAGAAGTGGGGGATGGAAATTACAAAACCGACCGAATCTGTTAGCGCATAGGGCTCGTAGTGAAACCTGTTAGAGCACCGTGATAAGTACTGTACGTTCCCATAATTTATCTTACCTTCGATGATGGTATCGTCATGCAAACCGTCGATATGCGATATTAAATTTGAGTGGCCACTGCACTGCATTTTCAATCCCAGGACTTGATCTGCCACGCCGCACCAAGCCCCGTGTTGTTAGATGAACTATTTGATTTGCTAATCTAGTTACTAAATTCTTCTGGTTGGGCGATAAAATTCTTGATGATTGCACTGCCGGATGTTTGTCCCAGCCATTTCGTAATTTCCAGCCAAGGGGGCAGTACGGAAGGGCATGTAACTATTGGTGATCGATGAGCAAATCTATCGTTTGCATCACTACAGGACTCTAAGAACAAACGCGCAACACGACTTCTCTCATCGCGTGATTCCCAGCTGTATCATGCCGCACGCCTCCCAGTCACTATCTTCATCAGACCCTCCTCCTCTCGCTAACAATTCCCTCCGTATCACTGCTGCAATTGACCCCACCTACCCTCTCGCACCCCCTCATCCCATAACAATGCCTCGACTTTATCCACCCACTAAATGTCTATTCTCACACTCCATCCCATCATCATTACTATTATTCCATCCAAACCACCATTCCTATCCCCACTCTATAAATCCCCTATCCCCACTCCCATCCGACCATCATTCCTCACTTCACCACCCATCATCCATCGGCCACCAGCTCTAGCCTACCGATCCATCCATCCATCATGATCCCCTCTGCCATCCTCCCCCTCCTCCTCACCGCTTCACTCACCATCGCCACCGCCACCGCACTCCCTGCCCCCGCAGTCCACCAAGACGCCCTCACCCGTGTCAACTGCGAAATCTCCGCAAGATTCTTCGACGGAACTTGCACAAACCCCTCCAACCCCGCATACGGCCAGGCCACAGAGGCCGTCTTCAGTTACATTCCAAACCTCTCCTCCGCAACCTTCTCCAGCCGTGGCCGCCCCGATGCCCGCCTCATCTCCAACGCCGTTTGCGATCAGGACTCCCCCGTCTTCAACGACAGAAACCTCAATGAGCTCCTCGTCTTCTTCGGCCAATTCCTCGACCACGACCTCGTCCTCTCCGAGGCCGGCGACGAAACCGTCCCCATTCCCGTCCCCGCAGACGACCCTAACACAGACGTTTCCTCACTCCCCTTCCGTCGAAACATCCGCGTCTCTGTCCCCAGCGAAGCCCCAGGCACCGTCCGCCCAGAGAACCTCCTCTCCCAGATCATCGACCTCTCCATGGTGTACGGCTCGGACACTGAGCGTGCAAATGCACTCCGCACATTCGAACAAGGCCGCATGAAGACCAGCTCCGACAACCTCCTCCCCCTCAACACCGAAGGACTCCTCAACGACCCCAACAATTCAGACGACTTCTTCGTCGCCGGCGACATTCGCTCCAACGAAACCCCCATGCTCACCGTCCTCCACACCATTTGGTTGCGCGAACACAACAACATCATTGACGAGCTGGTGCAGAGCCCAACATTCAATGACCTCTCGGATGACGGCCTGTACGAGTTGGCCCGTCGCATCAACATCGCACAGTTCCAAAAGGTTGTGTGGGAGGAATTCTTCCCCGCAATCATCGGCAGGTCGCTCCCCCGCTACCGAGGATTCGACCCCAGTGTGAACCCCACCGTCAGCAACATCTTCGCCACCGCCGCATTCCGTATCGGACACACCATGGTCGGAGACGGTGTGCAGGTTGTCCAGGGCTCCACACGAACCGTCCTCCCCGTTACAGAAATGTTCATGCGTGAACAGAGCTTCTTCCGAAGCACCGGACTAGACTCGTTCCTGCTCGGTGCAGTCACAACGCGCTGCCAGGAAATCGACAACAAGGTTGTCAACGTCCTCCGCAACGGCCTGTTCAGTAACCTCCCAGGCTTTGCCGACTTTGATCTGATTTCTCTCAACATTCAGCGCGGACGCGATCACAACATTCCGTCGTACAATGAGGTGCGCGAGCTGTTCGGCATCGAGCGTGCACAGTCATTTGCGGACATCACATCGGACACAGAGGTGCAAGCGAGATTCGCATCTGTGTACGACGACATTGACGACGTAGATGCGTTCCCAGGTCTGATCTCCGAGGAGCACGTCGGCGGCGGATCTGTGGGTGTGACAATGAGGGCAATTTGGACGGCTGAATTCACACGGCTGAGGGACGGCGATCAGTTCTTCTACCTGAGAAACGGTCTGTTCAGTGCGCCGCTTCGCCGGGAGATTCGTCGTGTGAGGGTGCTGAGGGGAAGGCGCGGTATCTTCCGTGACATTGTACTGAGGAATACTGGATTGACGCCGAGTCAAGTGCCTAGGCGTCCGTTCTTCGTCTAGATCCGGCATACTCACAGCTGATTTGGATTCACAAAATTAATATAAGATGTAGGTCATCATCGTGGCGCCAAGGCCATGAAGACATTCGAAATATGACTATTTACCAACTAAATTGAATCTAAAAAAATCGTAATTAATATCCCACACACTACTTACTGCCTTGGCACCAGAACTTGATTGATATTGATATCAAAAGCAATACGGGACCGAAGATGAGAAGAACGGAGTTTGTATTGCAGGGCTGGCTGAAAATTATCCAGGCTCAACCCGAGGTTAGGAGTACTGTAGTCCTTCAGGTAAATTAACCTGCCAATGCGTGCAGCGAGAGGCCCCAGGGTTGGCCTGGAAATGAAGGAGAACATGCTACAAGGGCTATGGGAGGGTGGGACTGAATAGAAAAACTGGGTTGCAGAACAATACCTGAGGAGCGATTCGGAACGCAGTTGCGTTCTTGGGATGGGCTTGTATCTTCGACAAGACAAACGCGTGCCAGTGATCTGCTGGGTAATGAAGCATGGGGTGGCGCACAAGTTTTCACATACGTTCACTGTCGCCCCAGCCGCATGATGCGTTTTGATTGCATCTGACTTAGCTAGTTTCGTCATAATAATCTTGGCTGCATACTGTATCGGAAAGCGTATGCAATGTCGAAATTTTGACGCGCAAAAATCGAGCCGTGACTCAGCTATCGTTCTGAAGTTAAAATATCTTCTTCGTGCCTTGAAATCCTATAAAATTTTGTTCCGACTTGTGCGAAAGAGAATCATTAAGATCAGCATAGTGGCATTCCAATTCACAGGTGGCTGGAGGAGCATGCTTTGCCTTCTCCGAATTCTAATCGGTTTATGGACGTTGTGATCTCGTCGATCTGGAAGATATCTATTTGGTCATTCCAGCATATCCGTAATGTAGACGAATTAGTACAAATCTCAGTGTACTGTGGTGGCATGCTGAATTTGGTTCAAGAAACGTCTAGTTTTTGGGTGCTCGCAGTTTGCTCTATTGATTTCTGAACTTGAATTGCTGCTATCATCGCATAGTATTCATTGGAAGACTAGATGAGCAGGTGCTAGGGTATCCTCCTCGAACCTGTTCATGTAGACCGAAAATCGCGTATATAATGAAGTTTCTGTGGAACAACGTTAGTTCTAGATAGCTGGTACGAGCTACGGACACGCTGTCCTTACGAAACGAAACGAGCAGTCCACCCGCTGGTGTTTGACTGTATTGTTAGAACGGTAGAAGGTAGAGTGGTTAGCGAGTAGACACGAGCGTCACGACGCAACAATCCACGCGAGGATTACGTTAGCAAACGAGGTGGTACGTCACCGGAGGCGCTCTCAACCAAGCCCGGAGGCACTACACGCAATCAGCCTTACGTGCGGCGATGGGTAGGGAGTACGCAGCTCGACGGAGACGAAGCCTCGTTAGGCAGAACGTAAACGTAAAACGTAGAAGTCAGTCGTAGACTAGAGCCGTTGCTCGATCGTTGTCTTGTCCCCTTTCCCTCCCGGCACGATGCCAATACCTATATGGCCACGATGGCATCGCTTTACAGTGTAAACACTGTTCGTAACGTCCCCGAATGGGAAAGGACCTTGTGGGTCACACGTAGGGACCCGTTGGTCCGTTGGCCGTTGCCAGTACGTTCGTTGCACACGTGTGCCGGTTGCGCGCGCGCATGCGCCAGCAATGTTCGTGCATTGCTGTCGCCGGTCGTGTCCGCCGAGATTCGAATTCCGCGGAAAAACGTAAATATTTGCAATTTCGGAATTGCCACGTATACTACACAGCCCCACCCCCACACGTGGACGTCCCGGCCACGCGAGGCCCTTCAGGACGCGCCTGAGACACGGGGCCGTGGCGCCTTTTCGGGTACAACTGCGGACGTGGCAGTTGTCCCGAAAAATCTCGTTTAAACGTACGCGGCCCGGTTGGCTGATCGAATCGCCACGGCGCCGGAGCGCGCGCGTGCGCTCCGGCTCTTTCGTAATCATCGCGGCCCGCCCGTTGGCGTCGTACGTCAATGCCTCGCTTAGGCGTTTCCCTGCAACGAATGCAGTGTCCAATTCCACCACGCGGGTGTGCTTCAATTCAGCGCGATACGTGCGCAGGCCGCGGCCCTTTCGTGAATCTGCCAGCGGGCATTACGACAACGGTCGTCCGAAGGTTATTTAAGCCGCGGCTTAACGTGATAGCGATCGTCGCTCACCCTTCCTCTCACCATCGTCATCCAGGCCGTTGCCTTTCGTTCTCCCTTACCCTTTTCCCCCGCTGGGTACTACTACCTCCGTTACTTTCGTTCTGTTGTTCCGTTTCGCCCGCGTGGCTCTCGTTTTCGTGCTCGTTGCACTGTTCGTCTTCGTTGCGTACGAACTGACCACGATGGTCACTACGCGTAGCACCGATACCCACACTCCGCGGCCCGCCGGCTCTGCTGGAGGTGGAGCGAGGAACCCTTCGCAGGGCGCTCCCTCCCTCGTCGGGGCCGGTGCGCCGCCAGCGACGGAAGCGTCCGTCGCTCCCGCCCCATCCGTTAGGGCGGGTCAAGCCGTTGCTTCGCAGGCCGTCGCCTCTTCGTCTCGCCCGATGGCTCCGTCTCGCCTGGTGGCTTCCGTGACGCCTGCCGAGGCTAATAGGGCCGATGCCCCACGTGATGATGACGCAACGGCGTCCGACTCGGGGAATTCGTCACCCGTCATTCCGGCCGCCGCGGCCCCATCGACGGGTGCAGCCGCGATGGCAGCGGCCGCTCGTTCGCGTCGTGCTGTGGCGGCGGCCCGCACGGGCGTGCCTCGTCGTGATGGCTCGCCGCGTTCCCTCGCCAGGATCCCTCGCCGGAGGGTGGTGGCCCCGTTGGGACAGTCGGCACCGCCTCACGTGGCGGTGCGGCGCTAAACGTAGGCGTCCTGACCCACGCGTGGGCTGCGTTGCCCCGCGTGGGCATTACGGATGACGATCTCGCCACGTTGGCCAGAGATCGTCTGGACGCCCGCGCGGTCGTCGACTATATGCGTTCCGCCGAGGATACGTGGGGGCGGGCAGCCGGGCGTCGTTTCGCCAACGGGCCACCGGGATCGGAACGTTACCAGATCCCGGCGTCGATACGTTGCGACCGCTCGTGGTTGCGTGACGTCAACGACGCGATCTACGTCGATCGTATGGACGCCTTCCTGTGGAAGGGGACGCCCGAGGAACCGCCGTTCATCTCGGTGGCGTCCGTATTCGTATGTCCGCGGACACTTTCCGAACGGCAACGTGCCGAATGGAAGACTGCTCTTTCGTTGAGCGTCATCTCCAAAAGTGTCGTGTCGTACGACGACCACTTCGCGCTCCGTCACGTGAACGCAGACGACTACCGCGTGTCGCACGCGTCAGCTCCGTGGGTCGTCCCGAGCGAGCTCTACTTCCCGCCGTTGCCGGAAGTAGTAGAGGAGTTTCCGTACCCCCGTGGGTCGTCCACGTTGTTACCACGCGTGGTACATTATTTCACCGATGCCGTGAAGGACGCGCCTGCCCCCGTGAAGGAACGTTTCCTCATGGCCGTGGATATCGAACACGCAGCGATGCTCGCATGCTCGCTGTTCGTGGAACGTCGTGTGTTCGGGCGCGCATGCCTACTGCCGGAGTCCACGTTGGACTTCCTGGCCGACTACGAGATGCTTCGTGCAATCCCGGTGGACGGTTCCGACACGTTTGTCTCCGTACCAGCGCGTTGGCTGAGGCTCGCGGCGCCCTTGCGTTGGGGCCGGAGTATCGCGTTGTACGCCCGGATTACGCGACCGGGGACAACCAAGAGTTCGTCCAGGTACGAAGTGATGGGGCTTACGTGCCGCGGGTCGCTTCCCGTTCCGAACGCCGTCGTGGCAATCGTGCCGGTTATTTCGGCGGCCTCGGGGGCAACGAGCGCCCCCGAGGGACGCGTTCTGGCCGTCGTGGCCATCAAAACGAAGCGCCGCGTGCGCCGGATCCTCGAGAGGTCGTGCCACGCGAGGCTACGGAAGGGGGCAACGTTGCCCACGTCAGTCGTCCGGATGTGGCCACGTCTGTGTTTTCGGAAGTGGACGCGGACGTCCAGTCTCTCTAGTACGGGTCCTAGTCGGCCCCGAGATTTACTAGAACAAATGAACGTCCGCGTCCAAAAAAAAATAAAAATTTTTGGATGCGGACGTCCACTTTCTCTAGTACATATGGCGGAATACTAGGGCCCGACATCCACTTTCTCTAGTACATATGGCGGAATACTAGGGCCCGACATCCACTTTCTCTAGTACATATGGCGGAATACTAGGACCCGACATCCACTTTCTCTAGTACATATGGCGGAATACTAGGACCCGACATCCACTTTCTCTAGTACATATGGCGGAATACTAGGACCCGACATCCACTTTCTCTAGTACATATGGCGGAATACTAGGACCCGACATCCACTTTCTCTAGTACATATGGCGGAATACTAGGACCCGACATCCACTTTCTCTAGTACATATGGCGGAATACTAGGACCCGACATCCACTTTCTCTAGTACATATGGCGGAATACTAGGACCCGACATCCAGTATACAATATATCAGCGAAAACCGGGAGGGAAGAAATTACAGCGGATGGTAAATTCAGGGCCCATATCGGACCGTATTTTATTCTCTCATTTAGGAAACTGCTCGTATACAATACGTCTCTCTAGAATAGGGAATACATATCTGGTCAGAATAGGAAATAAATACCCGGTTAGAATAGGAAATAAATACCCGGTTAGAATAGGAAATACGTATCCAGCCAGAATACAAAATACCTGTCAGCATATCGTCGATCACCCATCTCCCTCACTATCGCGTTCTCCCTACCATCCGAACGCCATGCACCACCATCCGCACATACTGCAAGAACCCTCACGACCTAGATTACAAAAAATACGCTCCTTCCCAATACCATCCCCGCTTTCCTCGACACCACCCCAGCCCATTAAATCATCAAGACATCAAACACGAACATGGTCAGCAAAATCTTACACCACTTGAAACGCACTCTCACTTCTATCGTATGCCCCAAATATACACATATACAGAAACACTTCACAGCTTCATTCCCATCTTCCTACATCCCTTCTTCACTCTCCTTGAGTCCTGCCGTTCCTGCTTCACCACTCCTGCATCACATACACACATCAGAATCAACCACAACAGTCAGACTCAAAAGCAACGCTTACCACGACAGATATCCTAGAAACTCCCTTACTTACCTCTCCGAGAGGATGACTGAATCATCCATCCTACACAAATACAAACCATGATCCAAAACCTTGCAATGAATAATCAAAGTCAGCAGTCCATATCTTCGCAAAACAAGTCTTGGTGCTCAGTAAAACTTACCTTCTGTCATCAACATTCCTGCATCATCTACACAACATCGAATCAACCACAACAGTCAGACTCAAAACCAACCTTCCATCACAGCATACTTTCAAAACTCGCACACTTACCTTCGCTCCACACAATACACACATGACTCATAGGCTTCCAATGAAAAATATCGCATCAACGGAAATAGTCAGACTCAAAACCAACCTTCCCTCGCTGCTTACTTTCAAAACTCGCACACTTACTTTACTTGTTCCATCCTGCACACAATAAAACCATAAATCACGTAATCGTGTAGCCAAGAAAAGTAGTCAGCATTCCGCATCTTCGCACAACCGTCTGGGCGCCCAATGTGACTTACCTTCCGTCATCACTATTCCTCCATCACCTACGCAACATCGGATTCAATCGCAACAGTCAGATTGAAAACCAACGTTTCCCTCGCTACATACCCTGAGAACTCGCAAATGTACCTCTCATCCATCCTACACACAATACAAACCATGATCCAAAAACCTTGCAATTAACAATAATCATAGTCAGCAGTCCATATCTTCGCAAAGCACATCTTGGCACTCAATGAACTTACCTTCCGTCATCAACATTCCTGCTCATCTACACACATCGGAATCAACCACAACAGTCAGACTCAAAATCAACCTTCCCTCACAGCATACTTTTTCAAACTTCACGTACCTCTCTTCCATCCTCCGCTCAATACACACACAGTCAACAGGCTTCCCATGAAAATATCGCATCAACGGAAATAGTCAGACTCAAAACCCACGCTTCCCTCAACGCATACCCTCGAGTGTAGAGGATGAACGAAGGTACGTGCGCGAATCTTGATCAGATTCGCGCACGTACAAAGCAAAGTCGGTCAAAGATCAGATCGGTGTGTGTGAGGGCGGAGTGGAGCCTGCGGCGTCGACCGGACGCTTTCTGCGTCCGCTTAAGTCTTGCTGTGCATACTCGAAATCATCGCCGGCAGTGAGATTGAGTATGCCCAAGCCATGGTCTCTGATTCCCCAACAAAGAGATCCGGATCGAGAACAACGAATATAAACATATAATCATATATATGAGAATCCATTGCTTTCCTTACATGATCTGTGGCATATCCGCTGTAAAGCACTTCAGATTCCACGAAGTTTGGAAATAAAAAAGTTTATTATTACAATGAATTAATTGAAAATTCATCTCCCAGGGCAGTCGTTCGTCCTTCCATGCACCACGTTGCCAGCACGCAATGTGATGTAACAGTTGGAAATGATTGAACTCTCGGTTAAATTCCACCGTGGGATGTCAGCTGGAGTGAGCACAAAACTACTACCAAAAAACTACGAACACGTTACATTCCAAGTCTCGAAAGCACCACAAAAATAAAATTGGTCGCATCTGGACGGCACAGTCTCCCTGTTTCAGCTCGCAAACCTCTCCTTTTGCGTCAAAACTCGACATGGAATGCAAGTATGAA